>JAXGGA010013092.1:0-36415 GCA_038373865.1 Uloborus plumipes
TAACTTTTATTGTTTCAAAATACTATGGTAGTTTTGCGATAACGTTAGTATTTAGTTTAGTGGTAGCCTTGGGTATTTGATTTTAATATAGGGTATCACTTTTGTAGTAGTTGTAAAAGTAAACGTGTCTTTGATCTCTTTGAAAAGTTGTCAGAACGACGGTAGTAGATGGCGATGTTGTGCAAATGAAGCCAATAAAAATTATCGTATTAAATTTTAAGTTTAAAGTTTTTTTTTTTTTTTGCGGAATTCCGCACGGGTCACCTAGTTATACTTAGTCTGGTCATATTTTTCGTGGTACCTCTGGTACTCAACTTGCGTAGATAATCATGTTAGTGTACTTTTTGATACACTATGTGCTTTACTTATTTCTCTAACTATCAATCTACCATTATTAATTTTAGACAGTACAATTAGCGCAGAATTCTCGGGACATTAATGTTTTTATACTTTAGCTGTCTAAAAACAGTTTTATTTTAAAAACTCGAGTTAAAAAAGTATTTTTTCTGAATAACGTCTAAATATCTATGTCTATATCAAAAAGAAAATTATTTAAAACATCAAAAAAAAAAAACTTTATAAGGGTATGAGTATAAATGGCGCAACACTTTTTTCCCAACATACTTGGCACCCCTCCATCCCTTTTTCTCAATATTTCACAATTCAAGCTACCCTCCCCTACCACACTATAGCACACACCCAAATTGTTATTAAAGAATTATAGTTGAATTATAACTAAAATTGAGTATTCTTTCTGCGATATGAATTTATTACCAAATGACGTTTTAGTTTTATACCACGGGCAAAGCCGTGCGGGTACCGCTAGTTGTTACATAGAATGGTTTTGTGCGAACCAAAATATGAAAACTCATATTTCTTGTTACCTCCACTCACCCTGCCGCAATCTGTCACAGTTTAATTAACCACCCTTTCCTCTTGTTAAACCCGGACACCGTTTTAGGACGATCTCCAGAAATAAACGATTTAACTTTGTAATGTGAAATAAGTGATAAAAGATAAAATAAATGTTGTTGCAACAAAGTATTACGTATTGCGTATACGTAGTTTGGGCTTAAAAGAAAGTTTAAAAAAAAAGCTTCTGAAGAAAAGAATTTCAGCAGCACTTACTAAAGATGCAAGAAGGGACAAAATAAACCAAGTTTATATAAAATGTACAAAATGTACTTGCTTAGAAGTAAAAAAAAAAAAAAAAAACCGGAATAGTTTTGTAGTGAACAGCAGTTTTTAGTGATAATGACCAAAGAATCAAGAAATGAAAAACTGCTTTACTGTTTATGTAAATATAAAGACGTAATAATAGAGTCGACACAATTCATAACCAATAATCACGTCGGCACTTAACTGGTTCACATTCATTAGAACAGAATTTCAACATACGGAACATAAACCTAAAACTGAAGTTTCAGAAATGTTTGCTTCCAAAACTATGCAAGTAAAAATACATTCAAAAATGCGCTGGAAGGAATCTCCACACTGTTAAAAAAATTTCCTGAAAATAACGAAAAAATATACGGCAGCTGAGTTGCCGGAGTGTTTCCTTTTCGTTAATTATATTTCCGTTAGGCATTTTTTCGTTTCGTAATTCTCCGTTCTTCATTTTTTCGGTTCTTATTATCCCCGCTTATACGTTATAGGCTTATACCTATACGCTTTGACTTATATGTATACATGCAAGATGGAAAATTATTTAAATTTTGCAAATTAACAAGCGCTTTTATAGCAGCTTAATATCAATAGCAAATTATCTATGGAAGTTCAATAAATTAGTCCTTTAAGTGTCGCAAAATGCGTAGATTGTGTAGAACAACAAATGCACAAATTGAAATTTTAAGAAACATTTGAAAATTTGCGAAACAATATAAACATATAAAAAGAACAAACATGGGTAATGTGCTGCCTTATCTTTTTCGTTTGTTCTTTTTATATGTTTATATTGTTTCGTAAATTTTCAAATGTTTCTCTAAAGTTTCTTAAAATTCCAATTTGTTCATTTGTTGTTTTTTCCAATCTACACATTTTGCGCCACTTAAAGGACTAGTTTATTAAACTTTCATATATAATTTGCTATTAATATTAAGCTGCTATAAAAGCGCTTGTTTATTTTGCAAAATTTCAATAATTTTCCATCTTGCATATATAAGTATAAGCGTATAGGTATAAGCCTATAACGTAAAAAGGTGGGTGATTAAAATATGGGAAAATGAGAAACAGAAAAATAGAGCAATTAAAAAAGGAGCGTAAACTAGCTCACCGGAAAATTATATATATATAAGACAAAATGATGAGCAAAAATGTAAACTTAAAACTCTTACGAATTTTGTTTTTTAGAAAAAGTTTGAAAATATCCGCTCATATACTTCAAACTTTTAAACATCTTGCCTTTAAAAAAATACTAAAGCAATACAAGAATTGGCTTTTTTTTTTTTTTTCATTAAAAATTTTAGTTCATTAAAATAACATGATTTTTTTTGAAAAGATTACATCAATCTCGCATAAAATACTCAAATATTTTGAAGATGGAATGATCAATGCATAGTATTTCTGAGCGCATAACTTCAAAAAATTAAAAAGTATTAACAAGGTGCATTCTTTTAAAAATATTTTCTCTTATGTTTGAATAAAAATTAAGTTCTTCCGAAAGTTCTTTTTTTCCTTTCTGAATTTGAAACATTTGTGGTTCCTTAAAAAAAAAAATCCTGTATTGTTACTGATTTCCTCTATTTTCATATATATTTACGTTATGGTGTTCATAGTGATCAACACTTTCAGAAATGCACTCTCAAAATTAACGAATTTTCTTTGTTTTTGATGAAATCACTGCCAAGAATATACCCGAGCGAACATTTCGTCATTTTTTGGGGATGAATTTCGTCAAATGTAGCGAAATATTTCTTTATCCTAGTATCGTCAAATTGACAATCATTTTCGTAGTTTTGACAACATTAATTTCGTCACATTAACGAAGTAAAGTCATAAAGTAAAAAAGCTAAGTTTTGAAACTAAGCTTTTAAATCTTGATATAAAATTACAAAAATCATTTCACTAAATTTTACTAACCCTCAGCACCAGTAAGTTTATACATGCAACTCCTAAAATGCACAATTGGTTTACATCATGAAATAACTAACTGTTAAGTCTGGACTCAGATTAAAATAAAAATAGCATTAACAAAAATAAAAATTCTTACCTCCAATTTAAAAGAAAAGTTGCTCAAAAAAGGCAACAATAAAGCGAGTAGATTTTAAAATATACTAACACGCCCTTTTGTTGCCCATTTTGATTCTATCCATTGCGATAAACGAAGTCTTCTTAAAAATGTTGAGCTAGAAAATGCTGGATACCGAATAATCACATGAAAAGATCCAAATTATTTTTCCAGTCAATCTGATTAAATACGCAGAATCCTGGAATAATTCTTCTTCGAATGCTATAACAGTAGTCAACGCTCTTCGACGAAGCATTTTCAAATTGAAACAAAATGGCACACATAATAACGTCCTGAGGAACACAATTAAATAATATTCGAATGTGATGTTTTTTGTAAAGTAGCTATCCAAACAACGAGACACAGATGTCCTCTTTTCCATGCTAATGCGAATAACACAAGTCGGTTTCATAGAAGCTTAAACATGCATATTAATTCTCGATGACTTTGCGTTACTTTTGCTGTGCTCATTTATGCTGCCGAACGTTTCTGCGCACGCGCCAAGTCTCTTCAGACTGTCTCTAACTCTCTCGTTCGGTTATATTTCAACCACAAAACCGGGTAAATTCCGTTTTTTGTTTCTCCAACTTGGTAATTCACGGAATAGTTCCGTTTTTTCAAGGAAAAGTTCTGTTTTGAAACGAAAACGGAAATTTACTGTTAAAATCAGTAAAAATCTTCCTGAAAATTCAGGTTTTTTTTAACAGTGCATCAAGGCTTCATCTAGCACAGAATGTTCCACTGAAGCAAGTTTATTTGTTTTAAACTAATTGAAGTAAGATGAAATAAGGAAGTAAATGGAACTCGGGATGTCATGAAAGTAACCTTACAGCTTTCGAAAACAATATTAGTAAACAAGGAATAACCTTGAAAACAAACCGAAATTTAATTCGCAACAATGTAACCATGTAGTTTTGAAATTAACTCAGCACAATTCTAATCCTCTAGCGAAGAAAACTCAAGAAGTCAAACATTTGGGGAGAATCATTAGTGAAAATGCACCAACATTTGAAACAATTATCCTAAATAGAGCACAGGGGTCTTGAACCATTGGTAAAGCAAAAAGTTAAGCATAATAGCAAAAGAAAGAATAAATACATGCTTGGCATTCACTAAATAACTTGAGCCTATGTGACTATTGAAGTAATGCATCTTATCTCCTATAATTGGGGAATGTTTATTAACTGCCAAATAAGTATCAATAGAAGTCAAATCACTCGTTTCGCCAATTTCATTAGTTTAACATAAAATTTGATAAGAAAAAGTATTTAAACACCATTTGATAATAACTAGATGAGTATTAAAACTTATAATCTTAACTCAACGTATACATATTTAAACAATCTCTTTTTTAGAATTTTCAATTAAATTCACAACACTAGACGCAATAAAATGTCGAAATGGTAGTCAAAAGAAGTTAAGACATTTAATTTAATTACTATTTTTCAAGAAAAATAAACTTTGGAAAAGGAATTTATACTCAAAACAGTTAAATTGTCGCTGTATTTCAATAAGTTAATTTAGTTTTACTTTGATGAACCCCTATTAAGAATGAAAAGCTACATTAAGTATGTGGCCGACTACTGGATAAATCATCCAAACTGCTTAGAACCAGTGGTCGGCCTACCATGGCCGACTATTGGAAATGCAGAAGAATTCTGTACCCAGTAGTCGGCCACCCCTTTAAAAAATAATCGAGCCTAACCAGGAGTTCGCTCTTTCATTGAAACATTATGTTAGACATTCCATTAAGATAAAAATCACTCAAATTTACAATAGAATTAAATTAATAAGTGTAATTGGCCATTTTAAGACGACGTGTCCTCTTAGCTGAAAAATAAGCAGAATCGCAATCTTGGATAACGAGCACACCATTCAAAATGAAATGACTCATTGCTAATTCAAAAAAAGTACCCAAAACTTAACTGCCACTGGTTGATGATTGAGGATAAGTACATGAATGTGTGAATGCACCATATCTGATTTTGAATTAAAAATGTACTATTTATGAGGAGTTTTATGTCATTGTGGCCGACTACTGGAGACTGGCCGACTACTGGAGCACTTACCCTATTATTTTTCTGTCTCTGATTTAGTGTTTTTTTTTTTTTTCAAAGATCATGAAAAAATTACTATGCAGAAACTATCAAGAAATATGCATGAGCAGGCGCGCACCTAGGAGGGGGCTTTGGGGGCTTAAGCCCCCCTTGAAAGATTCAAGTCATTAATAACTCAATATACACTAAGTTTTAAAACCAGTGAAATAACAAATACACACACGAATAATATATACCTTGTCTTTCTTAAAATCTTGGGAAAAGTGGGTCGTAAGTTCTCCCCTATAAAATAACCTCCTCCCCCTCTTCTGCAATTTCTGAGAGACCAAGGCATTGCTTTCAAACAAATCATTCATTATTCATGTACAGGAGCGAGAATAGAGTCTCAGAAACGCAGGCTGCCTCAAACCACAGAGCGTCTCATCATCAAAACTAAAATAGTTTTAATTTCAGGGATATGTCATGGAGAATCAAGATAGTTTGCAATGGCGAATTGCAGGTTTGAAAGATCATCACAATAAATTTTTTAAAGCTCCTATCTGTCTAAAACAGAATTATATAAAACATATTTCATGCACATTTTATGAATCCATTTCATCAGAGCCCCCCTCCTCTTTACCCCTCCCCTCTTTAGGGGGAGGGGGACTGCGCTTGCGACATGATTTACCCCACCACTGATATATGAGAAACATGCTCGAGAAGCAAGAAAACAGATTAAAAATATATATAAAATGAGATTAAAATAAAAAGAAGTAAAGAAAGAGGAAAAACAGAAAAAAATGACCGAAGGGTATTTTTGTAAAATAGCAAATTTGTCGAAAAAAAGGTTTTTTTACATGTATCGAAAAAAGGTATTTTTACGAAAGCCATAAACTTCTGTACTTCAAACCAATGAATTCATTGGAAGGAAATTGAAAATTTTAGTATGAAAAACCAAAATAGTTATCTGAGAAACGTTTCCTATTATCTGAATTTTTATTTGAAAAAAAAAAAAGAAAAAAAAAGAAGTGAAGAAAATGGGTTTAAGGGGTTTTCCAAACCTATCCCTCTCTGTTTTTTGGCTTTAAAGTTAGCAAGGGTTATAATTTTATAGAGCTTCAAGTTTTGAAAATTCCGGTAGAAAGTCTCTGAAGATCTTCATTGACGATCGTCTAATGTTTGTTTTTTGGAACATGAATTTCTAAAAATTTCCGGAGAAGAAAAACGAGCCCCATTATCAAAGATGGTCTGCAGTTTTGTTTTTAAAACTTAAATTTCAAAAAATCAAAGTAATAATAATAATAATAATAATAATGACCCAAGTAGCACACTTCGTTTTTAAAAGGTTGTAAAATGGTTATTAACGTTGTAACAACCGCTTAAAAACGTTTATAAAACGTTTAAAGGTTATTTTGTGCTACCCGGGGAACTTCTTAAATTTCGTTTTTGGAACTTCAATCACAAAAACTGCTGGTGAGAGTACATAATATCATCGCTAAGGTTACCGATAAATGAACAAAAACCGGAGAGGGACAATTATCCATTATGCATTGTTTTAATGAAAAAGTTTGTAATTAGTATGCTACATTTTTTTCCTCTTTATCATTGTATAGATACGTTACAGTCATTGTCAAACCGTAGTAATATGTCCCCTTTCTAAAAAAACATTTTCATTCATTCCCTCATTAGAACCTACGTTGCGTCCTTTAAATAGGTTTGTTCACTTATACGTCCCTCTCACTTACGCGCATTTTTCTCTTCGTCCCTTCGGCCGGCGCATAAGTGAGAGTTCACTGTATTTAAGACTTCAATTTCAAATACTTTAACGGGGAAGTCCTACAAACTCTTAACATCGCCAACAATGGAACCGCATTTCTTTAAGTTTAGTTTCGGGAAAATATCCAATGGAGAGTTCCACATTCCATCCATTTCCATATCGTCATCAGAGATGACGACGCAATAGCATTTTTAAACAATACAATAGCATTTTAAAATACTATGATTTTTATAAGTTTTTGAAATGCATTTTCCAATAGCATTTTTAAAACTTCAAATTCAAAAAAAGTTCCAGAAAAGTCTTTCGAACTGCCACACTCCTGAACATCACAAAAATCGTTTAAAGTTGAGTTAGAGATTTTTGATTTCGACAAAAAACATCCAGGGGAGAAATCCGAACCCCATCCCTTTTTCTCTAACAGATTCAATTGCGTTTTTAAGACATTAATTTCGAAAATTTCTGGTTGAGAGTGGTAGAACCCCATTCTTCCTAAGATTATCTGAGATAATTATGCATTTTGTTTTTGGAATTTCAACATTAAAAAATTTGTAGTGAAATGCTCCAAAATCCCCATTTCCTCTCCTAAAGTCTTCAAAGAGGGCCTACCATAGTGTTTCTCGGACATCAATTTCGAAAATTTTCAGTGGGAGAGCCCCCCGACTCAAGCTCTTCCTAAGATTAACCGTCATCTAAAATTTCATGGTTATTTTTTTCTGGAGATATTTATTCCCATTTTTTCGATTTTTAATAACCCTGTTTTCCATATCAAAACTAACACACACAAAAAAAAAAAAAAAAGCTTTAGACTATTTTATTCGGGGAGAAAAGCAAATAAATCGAAAGAATAATCTATTAAAGTTTAGTTTTTTTTTTTTTTTTTTTTTTGATCCCATTGCCTCTGGACATTAAAGGGTTAATGGAACTGTACGTCAGAAATTAGCCCCCTCTTAAACTAAATCCTGGGTGCGCCCTGTGCATGAGCTTTTTTTTTTTTTTTTTTTGTCTAAATATTTCACATTTTAAAGCTCTCTTTTGAGTTATAAATGTAACTGAAATTAGCTACCAACTCTTACCTAAGGAAATTTTAAGTAACTGCTATTGGCAAATTCAGTTTTTTACTAAAGTATTTTTTGAGCATTAACTTTTCAGGAAAAAATATCTAATAATTATTAATTCAAACTAATTAATATTTTGTATTTATGCTTTACTAATACTGCAGTAAATTCATATTAATTACATTAAACCCCTTTACCTTTAGCATACTTTGGACAGTTTTGAATGGTAAAAACTACCTGTTCTATCCAAAACCCAGCCCTGACTTTAGGCTTATGTTTATGGTCTAGCTTTATGTGTTTGTAACAAAAGTAAATGTTGTGCAACCTTGTTTATCCAGGCAAGCTGGGACTAAAAGCAATATGGTGAATCTAATAAACCGAGTAATATGGCTAAGCAAAACGAGTCAAAATTCAATAAATAAGTTCTAACTTGCTCTTATGAAGAAAAAAAATATTTCTTTTGTTATTTGTTTTTGATACTTGTTCACAAAAAAAGAAAAAAAAAAAAACCTTTCAATAAAATTTAAGTTTGGACAGTACGGTTTAAACTCGGGCCAACCCTTGTTGTAAGACACTTCAAAAATATTTTATCTGATTTTTTTAATATGTATAGCAAGAGCAAACATTCAAAATTAGGTAAAAACCTGACCTTTGGTATCAAAACACTTTTCTCTTTTTTTTTTTTTGGTTTCAATAACATAGTATAAACAAGCAGCAAAATATTCTTAAGTAAAAAATGATTATTAAACAAAAGAATAAAATGAGCCAAGGTATAGATGGTAGCAAATAATAAAATCCCGCAAAACTTCCATCATAATTTAAATATTATGAGGATGTAAAAAGATTGAGATTTCAAACGAGGCCGCAATTTTCGTCGAATCACGCGTTTCTTTGCTGGCATGGGTGTCGACCTACACTTTTAAGGTTTATGTCACATGATATGAACGACGAATTAAAGTAAGGTTAATTAGTAAATAAATTACAAAATTAATACATAAAATGAGCCGAGTTACGGTAGTAGATAATAAGAAGTCTCAAAGATTCCAAAATAATTGAGATATTTTTAGGATACCAAAGGATTGAAATCCCAAACAAGGTACACAACTTTCGGCGAGGCACATGTTACTTTGTGCGCACGGGCTGCAAATCACGTGTTTTTGGTTAACATTATACGATATGAACAAGCAACTAAAATAATGAAAAAAAAAACCTCAATAATGAGTAAAGTGAGACATGTTGTGGTAGCAGATAACATAAGTCTCAAAAGTTCCAAAATAATATAAATATTATCCAGGATGCAAAAAGATTGATAGCTCAAACACGGCCCGCATATTTTGGTGAGCCACGTGCTTTTTGGTAGCATGAGTCAAGTAATGTTTCTAGGGTTAATATTACAATGAGCAATTAAAATTATATTAATAAATACATTACAAAATTACTGTATAAAATGAGCTGAGTTATGTTAACAGATAACAAAACGCTTCAAAACTTCAAAAACTATTGAAACATAATCAAGATGCAAAAGGATTAAAATCTCAAACCAGGTGTGCTATTTTTGGCGAGGCACGTGTTTCTATTAAAGAAGCGATTTATTTTCCTTAATTGTCTAAATGTATTTTGACGCAAAAGAGCCATATTTTTTCCCATTCATATGTTTTATGAAGAAAACTTTATTTTGGAACGGTCATTTCCACTTAAACTTGCGAATATTAGCAATCAAAAACGTGACGTCATTTCGGAAACGCATTTTTATTCGTGCTGCGAGGCTATAAATAACCATTTATACTGAGAAATAAAGTAAAAGAACGCATTTTAAGTCAGAAATGCACAATTTACTAAATCCTTCAAGAGATTTTTCTGTTTTTACGATCGCGTGTTTAGTACAGCGGAGTTATCAAAATTGCAAATTTTGAAACAAATTTGCCGCGATTTTCACTTCCATTTTCTTTTTTGTAACATTGCGCAAGTGGTATCGTTAACAATACCTCCCCTCTCTCTTCCTCCACCATTTATTGCCGAACTTTTAGTGGGCAAGAGGACAATACCTTCGTCCCTGGCGATCTCACATCCGAATTTTAAGTGGATGCGAGTATAATACCACCCCCCTTCTATGCCCCCGGTGATCCGACTGCCGACTGTTTAGTGGACAAGAGGATTTGGAAAAAGGTCACATGTCAAGGTTAAGGTCGGGAAAGTGGTTTAGCATTTTTGAATGGTAGCAACGTTGGCGACCTCAGTGAAAATAATGATCGCCAAATCGTGAAGATCGGTCGCATTTGGCGACTGGCGATCGCGAGTGTTGACCTATATTACATAGAATTAGATACAGTACATTAAAAAATAAATAAATTTTCCCATCTTTTCTTAACAAAGAATTTAGCTGCTGCCTTCTGTTTTAAACACGTGGTGCTTGAATGAAGCATAGTGTTGCAAACTCTATCTCATTTATGGTTCAGCGGCAGTGGTGTCAGAGTGACGCTCTAAGTATGCTATGATATTTATTAGATGCCACAATTTATTATACTTTTTGTTCTTGAGCTATATATTTAACAAAGAAAAAAGTGACTATTTGGCATACTTTTTATTAAGTTCTTACTATAAGTCCTTGCTTGTAAATTTAAATTGTTGTTTATCTGAATAATATCCAGATATTTTTTTTATTATTATTATTTCAGCTGCATTGTCCAGATTAATGAGTGTCAGATAAATAAAATTCTAAAGTATTTTGTGTAACCTTTACAGATAAAAAAAAATAAGATTTTTTTTAAAAAATTGTGCATTTAGAACCTTTGAAAATAAAATGTTGTGTAATAATTGCTTGGTGCATGAATAGCGTCTGTGTAAACCTGATATTTATTCTTTTGCTCTGTTATTATAAAATTAAGTGAATTTTCATAGTATGGAGTAAGAGTTCGCGAAAGATATTCATTTTACCTTTTAAAGAATGCAAGTTATGAAGTAGGTTGTGGCATTAACAAAAATAAAAAATAACAATAAAAAATATTTGTTGATTTATTTTACAAAATTATTAATTTATTGGTATATATATGCCCTTAATGATAAAAAGAAAATAAATTGAAACTTTATTTTATGCCTAAAATAGATGTTGTATATACAATATATTTGTACTTAAAAATCAATCGTCTTTTTTTAAATATATCCCACTATTTGCAAATTATATTTTCTATTCAGTTTAAAATATCTGTTTCTTGTTTCTCATTATTATTGCTCTTATTTGAGATATTTACTTATAACTTTTTTTTTTGGTCCGAAAATTAATAGATAAGTAGTGCTTTACTGATTGTACATCTGAATTCAATTTCATGTTGTTAATTACTCTGGAGCTCAATTGATAATAGCATTGAACATTTTATTTTACAGACAGAACCACCCTTGAACACTCCGGAAAATAGGGAATACACAGCAGAAATAATGTTTGAATCTTTTAATGTTCCTGGTTTATACATCGCTGTGCAGGTATAAAAGTTTTTTTTTTTTTTTTTTCCAAACACTCTAAAATGTAATGTTAAGATTTATTCCACATTTAAATAATTAGTTGCAAATCCTTAGATTTAGTGTATGCAATTTCTGCTACTTAAAATTTTCAGTTGCTTTACTGCTACAAAAATGTAAACAGAGATTTTTGCTTTAAAAATATTGATGATTTAGTCTTAAACAATCATTTGCTTCAAATACTGGCAATATCGAAATCGCTGGGTTATTCCAAAGCTTTTGGTAGCCACAATGTTGAATTCCTTTAATTGTGTTATAGGATAAATGGTGATTAGGACTTAATAATAGTAACATTTTACTAATCTACCAACTACATTAAGACTGTACATTATGAATATTGTAGAGCTGGTCACCACTGCTCGCATCTCTCTGTGGAAACTTCTACTGACCTCCAGCGAGAATTTTTTTTCCAGTGAGGTTAGCGGTTGTAGCGTCACTGCAATTGTGATGATGTTGGTTTGATAAGTTCTGTACACCACACACTATGACAAAGTAATTTTTCTTTAAATAAAAAAGCATTTATACAGCTATGATTTATTTAGTAAATTTCAATTCATCAAAGTGTGGAAAGAACTTGTCATTTAAAGCTTACTCATTTGTGTAGAAACATAAATGGTCTTGTATGTTTTAAAATGTATTTAATTTTTTTTTTCTTAACATAGGCTGTTCTGGCCTTAGCTGCTTCATGGGCATCAAGACAAATGGGAGAGAGGACTTTGAGTGGTTTAGTAATTGATTCTGGAGATGGTGTTACTCATTGCATTCCTGTTGTGAGTTTAAATTATTTTAACTATTTTCAGTCATGTTTAGCTATGAATTGATCAACTTCTGAAATTTAATTAAGTGAAAGTTAATTTCACACTATCTGAGACATGCTCAAATATTCTTTCAAGAAAAAAATCAGGAGATTGTTTTACACTGTTAAGTTTAAAAACTTTTCTCCTATATATATTACTGTTTGTAGGTCATCCAACTAATGTAAACATAAATAAAATCATTGCAATTTTACAATGTTAATTTTTGAAATGTCTTAATGAGACATTTTCTTATGTATTTTTAAAAGTTGTAGAACTAAGAGTACTTAAAGTTAGTTAAATATTTAATAATAAAAGTTAATACTGTTCTGGGAATGAACTTTTTTCTCATTAGTTTACAAAGTTAATTAAAATGCATAATGGCATTACAAATGTAATATTATTTTGGAAAATAACAGCAGTTTCACAGTTTTGAGACAAATAATATATTAGTTTCTGAAATTCTTTTGGTGCAAATTAAATGTCTGCATAACATACATTTTTACCAATTTAAAACTAAGTTAACCTATAATTTGAAGCCAGATACAGCTATAACATTAACCGTGTATATTAGGGTAATCCTTTACATGTAGGCAAAAAAATTAATTTTATATTTTTATAAATCTTACCCCCTATTTCTTTTCCTCTTGGCTCAGTAAGTAACTGATAAAAAAAAAAATTAATTTCACTTGCCACAAAAAGGGTAAAAAATGAAATAAAATAGCCATATTCTTCAAATTTTGTTCAAATATTTAAGAGTATTAATGACTAAATTAAGGACTGTAAGTGCTTAAATACAAAATACATGCATTATTACATACAAGAGGGCTCCCACCCTGGTAAGCTGTTGCTCACCTCAGTTGTAACTGTAAGCAGTTCCACTCGGATTGCCTCGCAATCTGAACTTGGAGTTCTCTCGTTCGCTACGTACTATATCAATAAATATAAAACTGCATTTTGATACATATTTGATATTAGTTTGTTATGGGACATAAAATTTTATTATATTATTTATTTAAATTTTTTTTTTTTTGGTTTTCTTCCTTTCCTAATTTTCTTCTGGTGTTAGTTTTAGAACAGATGACTTAAGAAAAAACAAAGTTAAAAAAATGATCCCCCCCCCCCCCCCGTGGATATCTTAACCATAATTCTCCTTCTCCTCCTAATCTGAATTCAATCTTATTGTTTGCAAAGCTTGAAAAGTATGTCAGTCATCAGTAAAATTATGTTGCTGACTGCTGCTTTAAATCCATATTTTCCTTACCTTTTGTCTTTGACAACTCAAAAGTTATGAGGAGAAAGGACAATAGTCTATTTTGCAGATAGTTGATATAATTCTCATTCACTTAAAAAACAAATATTGATTTTTTTATTTGATTTATTTAGTATTTTATATTTGCTTATTTAATTTTATGATCCAGAGAAGGGATCCTGGATATTGTATTTCTGAGAGCTATTGTTAACCTTTCTTGTAATTGATAAGAATGCTTGCTTTTTGAAATAAATTATTGAAATATTTTTAAAGAGTATGTTATACTATCCATTTTTACTGAATTTAGAGTAATTTCTATAATTTAATACATTGTTTTTATTATTTTGTTATATAGGCTGAAGGGTATGTCATAGGAAGCTGCATAAAACACATTCCAATTGCTGGTCGCAACATTACTTATTTCATTCAGAGCTTGCTCCGAGAACGAGAAGTTGGCATACCACCTGAACAATCTCTAGAAACAGCCAAAGCGATCAAGGTACGGATTTTTAATGCTCTTGTTAAGTTTTTAAAAGCAATATTGCATTGTGTCAATATTAGCTACAAACAACTTTTTCTAATATTCAGTTCAAAAGAAAAAAAAATCCAGTTTAAGTTATACTTTGCAGAATTTGAATCTTTATATAGTGTCTGTTGAAGCATTTTTAAGATTCAGACTTTACGCTGTTATTTTCTGAGATTAGGCACATTAATTTCAATTACTTTTCTCTTTTTAGGAGCGATTTTGTTATATTTGCCCGGATATTGCTAAGGAATTTGCAAAGTATGATCAAGAGCCGAGTAAATGGATGAAGAAATATGAAGGGATCAACACAGTTACTCAACAGCCCTTTTCAGTGGATGTTGGATATGAACGTTTCTTAGGTCCAGAAATTTTCTTCCACCCTGAGGTACTTCAACTTTTATTTTTGCTTTTTATCTAGGGAAGTTTATATTTACAGTTCTTTTTATAATTATTATCAAGTTAGTTTGTTTCCCATTTTGATATTGTAAATTTCATTTCTTCCATGTTTTAATTTCACACACATAAGATGGTATCTCATTATTAAAATAACAATAAAATAATGGATTGTAGATATTTGATGGAATTCTTTCTATGGGTTACATGGTAAATGCCCAGGGCCCCCACATACACTACAGGATTGTCTGTGTGATGTAGCAATACAGGCCTCCTTCCAGTTTTGTTTAGCATAGAAATGTATATCATTATAAAAAGTTTTGATCTTGCCCCCACTCCTTTTCCAACCAGACCCCATTGCTGTAAACCCCATAGGCTCTCTTGTGTGTGAACTACGTAAGTGCTCTTCTTCCTACTTTTCGTAACAACTTGTTTAAAATTTTGAAATTTGTAATTTTTTCTAAAGCCATATTGATATAATTAGTTATGAAAAGAAAAAGAAACAGCTACTTATTTTTATATGAACATGCTTTTCAGTAATAACATGTGGTTGAGAGAAAAACATACTATTTCTTTTTTTAAAATATTCTTTCGATATACTGAGTGTAAAATGTTTGAAAATCAAGCAGCAAAAAAATTGAGAACTTGTTAAAAATTTTTTAATTACCTAAGAAGGAAAATTTTTGAATTAACAATCCCGTTCCATGGTTGAATGTTTTAGTCTTTTGACGTATTTCCCTTTATTTAAAAAAAAGTCAAAACAGCTGAGATGGAACGTAATGAGCTTAAAAATAATAAAAAGTGAGTAAGTCTGGCAAAGTCTTGTATTTTATGATCATATTTATGAGAATTTGTACTGGTTACCTAATGATGAAAATTAATATTTTTTCCCCAATGGGGACTGCATTAAGCTTACTGTGTAAGCAGTATCACCTTTTTGCAGACGCAGTGCGATCACCCAATGAAGCATCCAGTCTTTGCGTGTGCCACCATTAAGGTGCTGATGCATAGGCACAGATAATTTTGACGCTCAGTTACCACCAGATGGAGGCACCTGGGCTCTCTTCGATGCAAATCTGCACTAGGAGTTTAATTTTTCCCAAGGATAATCAAAGCCAAACGAATACCCCAAGGTTACATGCCGCATAGTGCTACAACATGGGCGCTGAAAGTTTTCTGCATCTCGAAAATCTACTTTCTGGCCACCGCACGTCAGAACCTGGGTCCACTAAGTGGTAGGCCAGCACCTTACCCCCACACCACCAGCCGACTAAAAATTAAATATGTTTAAATAAATAAAATTTCTTTATTTCTTAAAAAAAACCATAATTCTTCGGAGTAATTGTTACTATTTTCTGTTTCGGAATACTTCTCATGGAGAAAAAGATTTTATTTTTTAAATATTAAGTACTGCACTCTTTCCTGTAACTTTCTGAAAAACTAAATTTTGAATACACTTCCTTTCTATTTTCCTTTTCCAGCTCAATCCTTTGTAGCATAATTGTGTGATTTATTAAACTTCAACCTTTACTATTGTATTTTGTTTCAGTTTGCAAATCCTGACTTCATGCTACCAATATCTGAAATTGTTGATACTTGCATTCAAAGTTGTCCTATTGATGTCCGAAGACCATTATACAAAGTATGCATTGCTTCAATTCAATCTTTTTGAATTGCTGTGTAAATTAATTGTTTTTTTCAGAATGTATATATATGTATTTTTTTTAATTTTAGAATATTGTTTTGTCTGGTGGTTCAACCATGTTTCGTGATTTTGGTAGAAGACTGCAACGTGACATAAAAAAGGTTGTTGATGCGAGATTAAAACTAAGTGAATCAGTCAGTGGAGGTCGAATCAAGGTATCTATCTGAATGCTTTGATTGTTATGAATTTTTTTCTCCCATCTTACTACCTTATTTGTCTTGCTGCGTAAAAAAAAAAGTGGAAAGTGTCGAGTTTGTGCAAAGTACATGAAAAAAATTGTAAAATATCAGTTGCGTGGTATTAATGATACTTCCACCTGTGGAAAAGTGCTCCATATAAAGTGACTTCATCTATTAGTTTATAAAAGTTGCTACAAGTTTAGCTGTGTAAAAAGAATATTGCATACAAAACCTTTTTTTCCCCTTTGAAAGAAATAAAGAATGAAAGAATAAACAAGCATTTTGTTGTTGGTAATTTAAATTGTAATATGTTTTATATTTTCCTGTATAATTCATTAAATGATTTTATACTTTAGCCAAAACCCATCGAGGTGCAAGTAGTTTCACATCACATGCAAAGATATGCTGTTTGGTTTGGAGGTAGCTTACTGGGATCTACAGTATGTATATTATTCATGATAAACATTAAATTAAATGTTGTATGTCATATTACTCTGTAAATTAAAATGTTGAACTTTGTGCTTGTTTAAGTTAGAAAATTTTAACATATTCAATTACATATTAAAATTATAGTTATAGCTATTTATTATCCTTGTAATTATAGAGTTTACTTCTGTGTGCTTTAATTATTTGTATTCCAACGGTAACACATTGATGGTAGAATTACATTGAGGGAGAAATGTCGATGTTCAGAAACATGGAATTTTTTAATACATATTCATACCCACTACCACACGGCACAATCTTGAGGGTCACGGATTTGGACGAGATTCATGTTTTTGGTCAATTTGCACTAGATATGTACTCAGGTAAAGCGGTTTGACTGCATAGGCTCTAGTTTTGCTGCAACAGGGGTCCAAATTTGCTATTTCAGGCCCAGAAAGCTCCTGAAGTTAAGCTTTAAACTCTAATTTTGCTATTGATTGATCTATGAGCCCACAGAGTGCTTTTATAATATTGAATTAATCTCCACCCCCTCTAATTTGTACGTTAAATATGTTGACAGAGCAAATATTTTGTAAAAGCTTCAAATTGCAATGGAAAGGCCACTGCAATTCTAGGGATTGAGATATTAGTGTGGTCAAGAAGGCAAAATCTCAAAGGTCATGAATTTGGATTTATCCAAAATGGCAATAAACGTGCCATAGTTATATTTTACTAATGTTAAATTGTTTTAATTTTTGGATTTGTTCTTTTCAGCCTGAATTTTACCAAGTCTGCCATACCAAAGCAGCATATGAAGAATATGGTCCGAGCATCTGTCGTCACAATCCCGTCTTTGGTGCCATGACATGAGATTTAAAGCATATAAAAAAGATATTGATGTGCAAAAAATTTGTAATATATTTGAAATATATATATATAAAACTTTTAAAAGCATTGCTTCCAAGGTACTTTTAGCTTCCATTATGAACTGTGATTTCAGATGATAGTTTAAGGTGAAATCGATTTGGAAAATCCTATCCATCGAATTGCTCATGCTGTTTATCATTGTTTTGGATATAACATATTAGGTTTTTTTTCTTCTTTTTCTACTGATCGTTTTTCTTATAAATAAATATTTAAATCATTTATTGTTCATTATTGTCTGATTGGGAAGTCATCAACTAATCACTAATTGCAATTGTTTTGCACCTGTAATTTTTATAGACATCCCATGTGATGCAAATTGTCAAAAATAAATTTTTTTCTTTGTTATGTGTGTCTCAATTTTTTATTTGGAATGCTGCACAACAACAGATTTAAAAGAGAACAATCACTCCCTTACAATCATTTTAAGAAACTATTCTTACTATTTTACTAATGTACTAAATTGAATTTGCTTGTTTAAAACCAATGGCAGATCCCCGCACATGCACATAAGGCACGAACATGAGCCACCAGCAGAGTACATAGCCTTTAAATGGTGAGAAAATGAAGTTAATTTTAACTTGAATCTTTTTACGAATGGTGATTTTCAGAAAAAAAATGTTCAAAGTTCATGAAGCTGATGGTTTGTCACAGATTTCAAACTTTGGGTCTATATAACATTTATTTGAAAATTGTGATGTAAATATGCAAATTCAAAAAAGTAAATGTTTTTTCAAATGTTACACATGAACGCTAGGGTTTTCTTGAACCTAAATATTTTTTTTAAGGATTTCCTAAGAATAAGAGTTTGGAAATGGTAGAAAAGAGTACTGGATAAACATTACTGATATAGACCAAATCCCCACTTTTCAGAGAAGGGGCAGCAAATTTCTTTTTACTGCTCCAAAAAATATTAAAACCTATGAAGCAATGTACGATATTCACTTGTGTTGGAACCCTGTGCACTAAGTCTTTTGAGGACCAGTAAGAATGTTGGCGAGATTCAGCTAATGTGCATAGTTTAAATCACTAAGTCAAAATAAAATAACAACAAATTATCAAATGTGTATTTTTTTTTTTTTTTTTTTTGAATTGTACGTTATGGTTTTGACTGAAAAAAAATAGCTCAAAATAGAATGAATGAATTTCTCATATAATCAGAAAACAACAATTTGTTCAATTTAAAAAAAAAAGTACTACCCCAATCACATAAGAAGTTCTTTAACTTTAGGTTTTTCAGCACATTCAAAATATGCTTATTAAAATAAACTTCAAACTCAAACATTTATATTTTTTACCTTTCTGGTACACTGCGATGCAAAAGTTTAGACAAAATGCAAATATGTGAATAAAAAGAAAACTATTCAACAAAATGCTTTCAAATTTCTACTGCAGGTACACAATATGGTCTCAAATACGTGTCTGGAGTTCTTATAACTGTAACTGGAATCAAATTTTGGATATTACAAAAGGCATTTTTTTTACATTGTTGCAAAAGTTTGGACAATAGTCAGATTTTATGCAAATATCCCTTGAAATGTGATTGGTGGAGGAAATGCGGGACTGTATTATTCATTTCTAAAGTGCAGAGATAGCTGAATAAATAATCAAAATCGCAAAAGCTCTTTAGTTCTCGTGTAAAGAAGATGAGAAAGTTTGGAAGCCGAAATTTGAAAATGAACCTACTTTATTAATTTTTTGTCTTTTAAATCGGCTCTAGTATGGTAATACATTGTTTTTTATTTTGTGGAGAGCAAATTCAGACATGCGTATCGATCAAAAAGTCCAAGAAAAATTGTATTTCTTAAGGATGAAGGAATTGAAAATACGGCTCAAACTGACGATTCGCCCCTTAATCCTACAAAACTTCAACTTGGGTCAAAAACAGCACATGACAGCATAAGTAGATGAACAACTGAATCGGAATGCATAAAAAAAACAAAGAATAGTGCCTGAGCCTTTTCGGACAGAGTGTCCTAAATAAGCCAGATTTTAATGTGAAAAGCAGCATATGTATCATCGTGACTAAAAATGAATGGTACTTTCTTTGATAAAAATTATTAAAATTGGGATGGCCTAGATGGATTATAATTCATTTCGCGGGACTTGAGAAATATCCAATGATCATATGCTGTGCTGCTTTTACCAATAAAATCTGGCTTATTTGGGACACTCTCAGGGCCGGATTAAGGGTGTCGTAGGCCCTAGGCACTCCAGCAGTGTTGGCCCCGAAAAAAAATTTTTTAACTGAAATTGACCACTAATATTAAGTAATAATTTTGTTGTAGATATAAATCCGAAAATGTGATGATGCGGTAAAATAACATGATTTTATTTTGGGATTTTAATGTTTTTATTTTTCATAGAGCCATTTTCAATAGCCATAATTCCAGAATTGAGTTTATCTGCAACAAAGCAACTTAGAAGAAAACTTTGTTGATGAGTATTTGATTTTTTTAAATTTGTACCCCAAAACCACCTCTATAACGGATCTCATCAAATTACAAATAAAGGATAAACTTGTGTCAAGTTTCCCAAATGTTAATCTTGCATTGCGCATATACCTTTCGATATTGGGTTCGAATGCAGAAGGAGAAAGATCATTCTCCAAGTTGAAGCTTATAAAAAATTTTATGCGTTCAACTATGGGTCAAGAGAGAACTTCGTCACTGGGCCTTCTGTGTATTGAAAGTGATGTCGCTCGCGGCATTAATTTTGAAGATATAATACACGAATTCGCTGTGTCAAAATCCCGAAAAAAGGAGTTTTTTTAGGATCTACTTAGTAAACCAAACGTTTTGTATTCGTATTATTTGTGTGTTTGTATTTACATATACTATTTTGACCTTCACTACATAATATAAAAATGTTTATAAGTTTTTGGGGTATTTTTATTTCAATATATTTTTTTTCAAAGCCCTAAGACCTTTGGTCTTCGTAGGCCCTTTGGCCTTCGTAGGCCCTAGGCACGTGCCTACTGTGCCTAATTGGTAATCTGGCCCTGGACACTCTGTCTGAATAGGCTCAAGCACAATTCTTTGTTTTTTTTTATGCATTCCGATTCAGTTGTTCATCTACTTATGCTGCCACGTGCTGTTTTTGACCCAAGTTGAAGTTTTGTAGGATTAAGGGGTGAATCGTCAGTCTGAGCCGTATTTTCAATTCCTTCATCCTTAAGAAATACAATTTTGCTTGGACTTTTTGATCGATATGCATGTCTGAATTTGCTCTCCACAAAGTAAAAAACAATGTACTACCATACAAGAGCCGATTTAAATGACAAAAATTAATAAAGTAGGTTCATTTTCAAATTTCGGCTTCCAAACTTTCGCATCCTCTTTACACGAGAACTAAAGAGCTTTTGAGATTTTAATTATTTTTTCAGAAATCTCTGCACTTTATAAATGAATAATACAGTCCCGCATTTCCTTCACCAATCACATTTCAAGGGATATTTGCATAAAATCTGACTATTGTCTAAATTTTTGCAATAATGTAAAAAATATCTTTTGTAATCTCCAAAATTTGATTCCAGCTATAGTTATAAGAACACCAGACACGTATTTGGGACTATATTGTGTACCTGCAGGAGAAATTTGAAAGCATTTTGTTGAATAGTTTTCTTTTTTTTCACATATTTGCATTTTGTCTAAACTTTTGCATCACAGTGTACCATTCTGCTGTTAATTTTTCCCCTTGTAACGCAAAAGAATTGATCCTACCGTATTGACAATGGATTTGTTAATGCGATTTAAATATAGTCTATCCATTAAAAACCAGGCTCCTGTCATGTATTTAAAGTTAAACATAATATAATATTAGTATTTATAGTGTAATATATTTAGTGTATAGTAATTTATAGTGTATAGTGTGCGGTATATAATATTAGTATTAAAGTCGTATCTTACATTTCAGAAAGAAAAATATGAAATGAGATTATATATAGCACAGGGATTCCATCGTACATTGCGAATAGTGATTGCAATACTGGCATTTTGAGCAATTTTCTAATTTTGTAATACCGGTAATCTCGGCAACAGCTAACCAAAATAAATAGCTTTTAACCAAAGGGTTAATTTAACTTGTTAGAAATTTACGTTATGTTGAATGTGCTTTTTGAGGGTACCAAAATCAATCTATCAATGCAAAAATTAGGCATCAAGAGGATGCATCAATTAATGGAATATAAATAAAGTTGCGTAAAGGATACAAATGTGCGCCATATTTTGTTTCTGCCACTTCCTTGATCCTTCACTTATCTTTACATAAAATTGAATTCCAAGTGTCATTATAAATGTATTTGTACTATGAATAACTTATTCAAGATACCAATTGGAGTACTTTGTGATGTTTTTTTTTTTAAATATTTGTCTCAGCTGTATTCCATTTCGAGAAAACTTTTCTTTTGGAATAAAAAATGGTTTAATTAGTTGTCACCGGGTACTAGTTTGCTGTCCTGTCTCGCTATTTAGCTGTATACCTGGCTAGATACTATTGAGTATTTATACAGGGTGTCCACTCCTATCGTGGCCCAATAGCTAATTTCTAAACCATTAGAGATAAGCATATATATAGTTCATTTTGGAAAAAATCTCTAAATTACGAAAGGAATTTGGGTCTATGAAATGTTTTTCAAAAAATCAAATTTTGAGAGTTACAAAATTTAAATTTTTATACAGCCCCCCCCCCCCCCCAGTCCTATCAATCATATTTAGTACTAGCGGTACCCGCACGGCTTTGCCCGTGGTATAAAATTAAAAGTTCATTTGTAAAATAATTGTCATAGCAGAAAAAATGCTCTATTTTAGTTTTATTCAACTATAATTCCTTCAAAGTATGATATAAAGATCTTATATGGATCCCACACTACTTAATTTTACATGTAAATTTCTTAGTAGATGCCTTAAGTGCTAAAATAGTGCTTGGATTGAGCAAGATAACAGTTCAAACATTTGTATCCCTAGTTTGCTACGAAACAATGCAAAAAAGTTTTACAATGATTAATCTCCTAAATATCGTCGATTTTAACATCATTCAGTGGATTTTTCGCGAAATATCGCCAACAGCGCCAAATTGAACCTAAATCAAAAAAGAAAAAAAAAATTTTCGCCAAATTGGCGTCAAACACTTGGCGATCAAAAGCTTGGCGATGTATCGCCAAGTGGTCGCGCCAATTCATATCACTTTTGTTAACCAATTCATATCACCTTGCATTGAAAACACTGATTTACCCGATAAATGGGGTAAAACACCCCCTTGGAACATTCGAATGCAACCCCAAGGGGAGATGCACAAAAATAAGCCAAAAGAGAAAATAAGAAAAACTTTGTTGATAACAGAAACCAACAGAAATCTTACCAAAGTTTAAAAGAAGAAGAAAGTTTTCTTTCCTAGCTTAAAAAACAAAACAATACATTTTCCGAAATGAAACATTTTAAAAAGAACGATGCAATTTCGCAATTGATACGATATTTGGTTATTCTGTGCTTTAGGTACCCTTTTCTCGCTAAATGGGCGATAGGCGCGCCAAGTGTGGTAACCCTGCCTATTAACGTAGTTGACTTTTTGAAAACGCGCCAAGCAGGGTCCCAAAGCATCTTCACCGGGAAAAAGACAGGGTTGCCAGAGAATTGGAACAAAAAAAATACTACGCCTCCTCTAAAAAAATATTACAAAATACTACTGTTTCCAAACGTTGCCAAAATCAATGTTGCTGAAATGCGAAATCTATGAAAATGAAAAAAAAAAATCCGCCAAATCTTTTAATTAAGTCATTAGTATATTGGAAACAGGGTTGCCAGAAAAATACTACGCTCCTTATTTGGGCCGAAAAAATACTACCGTAGAATCAAAAATACTACGTCTGGCAACGCTGGAAAAAAAAACGAAACAAAAATAAGTATGAACACGTAACCATAGTAACAACATGAAAAGTTGATTTCCGTTGATAAAATAATTCATTTCATCTCTCTTTTCAAACAAATTTTATTCTAGAGCTCAACCATTTTAGAATCGTTTGGCTTGCTTTACTGAAGGTAAGCCTTGAATTCCGGGATTCTTAAAACAATTGTTACAGCTCTCCTGAGAATCGTAGAAACTTCGAAAAAACTTCATTTTGTGCAGAAAATTTCAAGCTTTCGAATGACATAAGACTTGAAAGTGTGTATGAAATATTTCTTCCCTATTTTATCGAATTTCCGCTAAGAATTCGAATAAAAAAAGAACGAAATGGAATTTTCGAAAAATCGCTTCGAGGTGCAAAACTACATGCTACAAACTAATTTTGAGCCAAATGGCATGAAAATCGACCTAACGGTTTTGGCGCTACGCGCGTAACAGACAGACAGACAGAAAGAAAGAAAGAAAGAAAGACAGACCCCACCTTCAGCTTTATTATTAGTAGAGAAAACATTCTTGACACTGTAACGTTTAAAACTAAAAACAAAATCACTCTTCTACGACAAAAATTGACCGAGTTATGACGTTTTGAAAATTCAAGATTTTGAAGGATTTCGCCTACAGTAACTTAAGCGATCTCTCGATGACGTCATGAAATCCTTCAAAATCTTGATTTTTCAAAACGTCGTCATAACTCGGTCAATTTTTGTTGTAGAACAGTGATTTTTTTTTTTTTAAACGTCACAGTATCAAGAATGTTTTACTAAATATGATTGATATGACTGGGGAGCTGTATAAAAATTTAAATTTTGTAACTCTTTCAAAATTTGATTTTTTGAAAAACATTTCATAGACCCAAATTCCTTTCGTAATTTAGAGATTTTTTCCTGAATGAACTATATGCTTATTTCTAACGGTTTAGAAATTAGCTATTGGGCCACGATAGGAGTGGACACCCTGTATAAGTGCCCTGAAAAATTGCATAACGGATAAACATGATGAATTAGTAAACTGTACTTTATTTCGAGAAAAACCATTTTTGTTAGCATAGCAAATGGTAATTTGGCTGTCTAGAGTACTGGTTTGCTGTCCTGTTTTGCTTTGCAAACAAATATTTTTGCAAACAAATAGTTTTGCATGGCAAAATAATACAAAGCAATTATGTGGTGGCTTGGAAATTTGCATATTTGAAGACATGGTGAACTGTGTTAAGCATATTCAGATATACTGTAAATGATTTTGAAAAAAAAAACGAATGAAATAAACTAACAAGAGCTAATTTAGTTATATTCTCTGTAACTTTCAAAAACTAATGCAAATCTGTCCTGATCAAGACTTCTAAATTCACATTAGCTACCATTTTTTGTTGACTCTTTGCTCTATAAGAGGATTTTTGCCTCCAGATCGTTGAATTCCTATTCCATGCTGATGAGTGCATAATAAGCAGAATATCGAAACTGCAATCCATGGATAGAATGAACGAGCTGGTGGTGTTTTGCATGATTTTAATATTTGTAAGCAGTGGCGTATATTGGTTAAAATTTTGGAGGGGGCCCAATGTAACCAGGCATAGCCCCCCCCCCCCTCGCACCACTTTTAAAAATATGTTTTGCAATCTAAAGTTATTGAATGGCTGTAGTGCCAAATCTTCAATTTTTCCAAGATGATAAAAAGGAAGGTTTTAATTCCTTCTGGAACTTTTTTAAAATTGAAGTTAATTTTAGGCTGTTTTGATGACGATAGGGGGTTGGAGTTCTCCCCGGAAACTTTCTAAAACTAAAGATTTAAATACTCAATTTTAAGATATCTTTAGTGAAGTAGAGGGAATGAGGAGGATTCGAGAAATCTCTCCGGAAATTTTTCGACACTTAATTTTCACTTTAGGTCCTGTTTTGTAATGTTGGAGCAGGAAGGGTTGCCTCCCGAAATTTTCAATTGAAGTCAACTTTAAGCTATATCAGAACAGGGAAAGTTCTGAGAATAGTGACCCACCCCTGAAAGGTATAGAAGAAATTTCATTTTCAAAAACCCAAATTCAGGTCATCTTTAGAGACGTTCAATGGGGGAGATCGGTTCAAATTTTTTTAAAACTCGAAACAAAGAGGAGCACTCTCAGACTATCTTTAGTATCAGAGTTAGAAAAAGGGTAGTGAAGTGGTTTGACAAAATTTCCGAAAAAATGTTTTGGAATTTATGTCCTAAAAACGACTTCACGGCTCTCTTTAATGCCGTTAAGAAAAGATTCGCGAGCTGCCCCCCAGTAATTTTATGATATTGAAGTTAAAAATACGCAGTTATATGCTATAAGTCGTTGGAAGGAGAGGAAGGGGTATGGCACTCTCTCGGAATATCTTGAAAAAAAAAAAAAAAAAAAACATTTAAAAACGTTACAAGTGATGAGAAAGAAAAGATCTCTATCGAAAATTGTTTAGTTTTAAATCCTTAAAATGCCATTTTAGGCTATTGACTAAATTATTGGAGAAAATGTAAGTAAGGAGCTCTCCCCCTAACATTTTTGGAAAAGTTGCAAAATGCAATTTTTAGTTATCTTTGATGACATTGGGGTGGAAGGCGGAGATCAGATGCTCTTACTTGGAAATTTTCTATGACTGAAGGTCTAAAGAAGTAGAATTTTAAGATCTCTTCAAGGCCGTAGCCAGCGGGAAGGGGGGGGGTCAGAACCCCCCCCCCCCCCCCGAAATTTTCAAACCTCAAAAATTTTTAAAAAGTATTCAACTAAAAAAAAAAAATAAATAAAAGAAGATTTCAAGGTTTGATGGTAAGAGCCCCCCCCCCCCCCCTCTCAAAGTTGTGACGGGTCTGAGGTCTTTGATGATCCAAAGAAAAATTAGAATAATAAAAATAAAAAAAAATCATTTGAATAAACTTGAATAGTTCTGCTCACCATTTCGCCAAAGGAGTTTTTCGTGGATTAAACTTTCAAAAAAAAAAAAGAACAAAGCTTTGAAATTCTTTAATTATTTTTTCTTCAATTTTTCAAACATGATGTCGTCATAAATTCTGATATCGAGGGCGTATTTAAAGGGGGGGGGCGAGGGGGCCCTGCCCCTCCCCCCGAAATCGAGAAAGATTTTTTCAAAAGTAGGTGTTCGGTTCGTGTTTGCTCAAAAAAAAAAAAAAAAAAAACTTAAGAAAAAAGCCCACTCTCTTGTTTTCAAAGGTGTATATAAGGGAAGGCCCCAGAGGGTCTTTTCCTCCTATACCTCTCCCCCCCCCAAAAAAAATCGGATTTTTTTTTTAAAATAAAGGTAGTTATTATTATTCGGTTTTAGTTTACTCTAAAATTATTTACATACTTTTAGCTTGAAATGCATAAGTAAATACAGTGAACTCTCACTTATGCGCGTGCCCTAGAGACCAACAGAAAAAGGTGCATAAGTGAGAGAGACGTTTCAGTGAACAAGCCTATTTAAAGGACTAAAACTCAACATAGGTTCCAATGAGAGAGTGAAAAAGAATGTTTCTATAGAAAAGGGACATATTACTACAGTTTTGCAATTACTGTAACGTAACTATAATGTTAAGAGAAAACAAGTTGTAGCATACCTAATTACAAACTGCTCCCTTTAAAACGATGCATAATAGATAATTGTCCCTCTCCGAACTCTAGTTCATGCGGAAAAAAATGCCTTCCGTGAGCAATAAAGGCGAAAGATTAAAGAAGAAAATAAAGAAAAATGCTTATTTTTTAAAGAAAATAAATACATTTTCACACATTTTAGGGAAACTTCAGCGCATAAGTGAAATATTTATTTTTAGAGAGACGCATAAACGAACGATACTATTATTATTTTGCTATGGAATGTGCTGGGACTATTCAAAATCGTCGTATAAGTGAAAAAGGCACATAAGTGAGAGTTCACTGTAAATAATTATTGCTAATAATAATTCGTTAGCTGGCACCAGGCAGTGGTGCAACCCAAGAGGGTCAGGGAGCCCTCGCGCTTTACTCAAGAGAAAAAAGAATGTGTCTTGGGAAAATGAAGATATTTCAATTAGAAAACGCACAGAAAAAATCCTAATCATTTTGAATAGAAATCTTTAAATGAAAAAATATTTAGCACATGTAGATTATTAGTCAGCAATTTACGTTTATCTCTTTCTTCTCATTCCCCCTTTTTTTCTAGTCAGTCAGGAAATAAGAGTCTTTAAAATAATGCTACACTCAATAAATTTAAAATAAAGTGTAATCATTCCTCCCCGGCAAGAAATTTAAAATAAAGTGCAATCATTTTCGGTTTTTGTTTTTGCACAAATAATTTCCAAACTTTCAGCTGAACAAAACAAAAAAATCGAAAAGAGGTAGAAGTCCAAGCCGGTCGAGCTAGAAGGGGCACGTAATTTTCAATCTCTATACCAGTGGTGAAATTAAAGAATAGAGTGCCTCTCAGTGCGGGTTTAGGGTAGGAAGTCGAGGCCCGTATATCTGCCAAGCATGAATTCAAAGAAGGCTCATGACCCCCCTTAAAGAGTCCAATGATATCTTAAAATTTCGCTTTTACAACGTGTAATTTAATTGCAGTTTCAAGACTTCAATGCCCAAAAATTTTCGGAAGAGAGTTCTTTTCCACTTTCTTCTTCAATACCTTGGTCAAACATTGCCTCAAATGGCATTTTAGAGATTTAAAATTCAAACAGTTAACGGTAGTTGATCCCCCTTACTTTTCTATAGGCTTTAGCTCTAAAATGTGACTTTAAAAAAGAGAGAGCTCCCGAATTACAGTTTCTATCCCCAAAAATTTCCAGACGAGTACCTAAATCCCTTTATTATCCTAAATGTTGTTAGACAAAGCCTAAAAGCAGTTGTTCCTATCAAGAATCATGGCGTAAGCGGCGTTTTTGAATTATTTTTAAGAGGAGTTTTTAAAAGCTTTTGTTTTCTTTTTTTTTTTTTTTTCACGTGTGGCTCTCGTTTTAAGAGGGATCTTCGTGGAACTCTTGGATGATAAGTTTTTGCTCCTGGGGGTAATGGGCACCTCTGCTAAAAGTAAAATTATAAACCTTCAGTTTCAAAAATAGAGCTTAAAATTGCATTCTTGAAGCTTCAATGCCGCAAAATTTCGGGGCACAGCGCTCGAATCCTGCCTCTTCTCTTGACGGTATTAAAAATAACCTAAATAAAAATGTTTTTAAAACATTAATTTTGAAACGTTTCGGGAGAGAGTCCTTGCTAACGTAACTACCAAAGATGGTCTAAAGTAAAGATGGCTTAAGGTTTCAATTTTGAAAATTTTCGGAGGGAGATCCCTAACCATTTTTTGTCTCTTAGCGTCTCCAAAGAGAACGCGATATTGCGCATCTATGTATCGAAAATCTTTCAGGGGAGGTTCTTTGAACTTTTACTTCCCAAAGATAACTTAAATGAGACTTCAGTTCAAAAAAAAAAAAAAAACTCATCTTCTTTTCTTTTATTCTATCATGAAGAAATATATCCTGAGTTGTGCTTCCATGTTAAAATATTTCAGGAGAGATGCCCCGAGTGTTCTCTATTCCTTTAACGTCACTAAAGATAGCCTGAAATTGGTTTTTAGAATTTAAGTTTCCGTAAGTTTTCCAGGGGAGTCTTGATCCTCCAACGTCATTAAAGGTAGCATAAATAATTTCAATTTTAAGAAAAGTTTTGGAGGGAATCTAAAACTTTGTAATTTTCTATCTTTTCCAAAAGTTAATATTTTAATTCAATTTGAAAATTTCTACCTGTCTTACAGTAATAGCGAAAAAAAAAAAGAAAGTTGGGGGGGGGGGGGCTAAACTTGATTATATGGGCCCCCTCCGAAATAAAAACCTATATACGCCACTGTCTGATATCTTTATTTGAAAAATAATGCAGAAGAGGAGAAAGACTCCTTTCCTTCTCCCCAACAGCCCATTGATTAACGTGTTGATCAAAAGAAGTTTGTGAGGAGCTTAGGGCGGCACCCTAAAGCTGTTTTTTGTAAAATTTGGTTATATTATTGGATTTTAACAAATGACCTCAAAAACTTTAATACAGTCTCAAAAGCAGGATGGATTTTACTGTAGATATCCCCTTTGCAATTCAAAGTTCCTTTCTTGTGAAATAAGATGAGAAAAAAAAACATTTTTGTGGTATTTTCAGTTTTTAATTTTCATGAAATAAATCAATCCACCCAGTAAATAACCGACCGTTAATTTTTCGCTCTAAAAAGTGAAGGGCAGGGCCCCTTTACTTTCGGAAGTGAAGGGGAGCAGCTGTCCCCTTGCTCCCCCCCCCCTTCCGAACAAGCAGCCTATGCTCCCATTGCGTCATAAGGCTTGTAACCTCTTGTTTATTATTTTTTTCAAACAAACTTTCTTCACTTCGAACCCCCCCCCCCCCCCGAATAAAAATATAGCTACGCACTTGGATCTCTTGAGTCTCATCAAAGGAGACATGATTCCCCATTTGCTTCCATTCTTATAGAGCTACACTTGAATTTGTTGTCTCTGAAGTTCCCCCCTGGACCCGAAATACTGCCATAAATCTGGTAATTGGAAAATATCTATTTTTTTTTTTTTCATTTCAACCTTGGTAAAAAGATTAAAAGTTATAGGCCCGTCGGTGCTCTCTCATCCCGGACCAGCCGGGGAGGAGGATTCCACATTAAAAAAAATGTAATAGGCGCGGAAATTATTTGTGAACAAGCGGCAACCGAATTATGCTTTACTTAAAATTTCTTTTCTTAATTTTGTGACCCCTTATATACGCTTGTTTGTAAGGAATCGTCTGTCAAAGAAAAATAAATGCTACTAGCTACTAAATATACACAAATATATACTAGCACATATGTACACAAATGATGTATCCAAAATCAGTACGCAAAGATAGAATTATTTGAATGGGACTTCAAATGATTGAATGAAATGAAGGACCTTGAAAAGTGTACTAAACATTATTAACAGAATCACAGACTGACCAGCACACAGTGTTTCGATTAATGTTAGCTAGCTGGACAAAATTATTTTTCGTCATTTTTACATATTTATAGATCAGTGTTCAAATTTGTTCCGTGTTCTTCCTACAGTAGTAGAACCTTGAAATGATGTGGAAAGTTGCGGCACAGCGTTCAACTTCGAATTTTTTGCCTTTGTCCAGCCAGTTTGCATCAGTTGCCAAAAAACGCTGTTTTGATTTTCCCGCAGAGACCCATTTTTCAGAATTTTTTTAGGCATAGTTAGCTAACCTTTTCCTGATTTTCCTTTCAGAGTCCTATGTAAGGTTTTCAAAATTAAATTTGGAAGAAAGGATTTCGAAGAGAATATAGTTTTTGTCTCTTTTGGGGGGCTTCAACCATTCTTCAAAGAAATCCCTGCTCGAAAGAAAGTACTCTAAAAAAAAAAAAAAAAAGTGTTGTACTCGAGTGTGCTGCCTATAATACGTCTTATTAATTAAGGGAAAGGTGCAGCTATTATATACAAAAAACTTAGCCCGGGGACAAACGGGGACAAGTGTTTCCCATCACGTGAAAGTTTCGAAACAAGCAAAAATATTCTGTTCATCTTAAAATGTTTTTTTTTAATATTACTTAATTATCATATACACTAATTTAATTCGGCAAAACTTGCACTTACCAGCTTTAATAACACCTATCTTGCACAATTAAATCATAAAAAAATCGGAAAGCTTTAACTTTATGTGCTTAAAATTATGTCTGAAACTCAACTGATTTATTCTAAAACAAAGAGATACGTAACTTCAACCCTTAATACTCACCTGGCGGAAGTGAGTTAAACATAAACAAATAATGAAGTACCATGTTTTGGTATATTGTAGACATTATTCCAATGTCGAATTTTAGAATTCCGAACTTGACTTTTGTTCACCTAGCTTACACTAATCGAAACACTGTGCAGCAGCGTGAATCCGTGAATGCAGAAAGAGAGTATTTTCAACTTGCAGAAATTTGTGCACTAAAATGAGTTCTAGACCTGGTGATAATTAATAGATGCTTTTTATTGTTATTTATTTTTATTATAACATTTGTTCCTGAATTTAATACGTCCGTAATATAGGGTCATTCAATGTGAAGTGTTCGGGGCGTCCCCACTCGAAACCCTCCGATTTCGATGAAATTTTTTTTAAGATGTACATATAAGACTTGCATGAAGCCATACTAAATTATAGCTCCATACACCTTATGGTTCAGCCAATATAAATTATTTTGTAAAGGCCTCTTTTTCGTGTCGTGAAAAAAATGACCAATTCGTCAAGTTTGTGCTTTTATTGCTCGCGACGTAAGATGATTATTAGGCTCAAATATGGTGTTTCTGATCACTGCTTAGGGTAGAACAACCTACTTGTGTAACAAAAGCTCATTGCGCTGTAGATTTTTTACAATTTGCTGACAAAGTTGGTTAAAAATCGTTTTTTGGCAAATTTCGACCAAACGTCATCAGCTTGTATCTACTGAGAGAATGACTTTCTGAAGCTAATTCTTTCCTAGTTAGCAGCCTGTTAGTATGTCCAAAAGGTGTGCAAGTGGAATCTTGATAGCTCAAATCCTTGCTGAATTATTCGAGTTGAAATTCCAGTCAAAAATGCTTTTCCTTAATTTTGTCTCAATTTCAAACGACAATATCTCAAAAGGGTCATCTTGAATTTCAACTTTCTTTACATTATTGGAAAAAGCTCACTTTTTTTAAGTGAAAAACGTTGGTTTTATTCTTGAGACAAACCAGTTTTAAAGGAATATTGCAGATCAAAAACATGCACGCCATTCCACGTGAAATCAAAAAAAAGAAGACATACACCTTGAAAGTTCGTATTAATTTGTTCTTTTAAAATTTACAGGATCTATTGTACTTATGTTTTGATGAAAAAAACCTTTTTTGGATATTTTTGAAATTTAGTTTTTGTGGGCACATCCGTAAATCTCAAGAAATGGCGAAAGTTAAAGTTTCGTTTTTTACAAAAAGAATTATCTTTTTCTCGCTGTTAATAGAGCTTGAGTGTTTTCCTAGGGGTTATTTAAAAGCTCTTGAAACAGAAGTTCCAATGATTTGTCACTTGTCAAGGTTGTGGGTTATTAATATTTCAAGGTCATAAAAAGCATTGTCCCATTTTTCATCATTTTTTCATTATGGGCTCGTTGCAATCGTAGGCTAAATATCTAGCCACATCCTTGGCAATGTAAAGAATGGGATTTCAATTATTACTCATCATATTTTCAATTACCGTTGTTATCAATTACACGGCAAAAATAATTGCAAAATTCAGCTGTATCAAAAACTTTCGTAATTGCTTTTTAGAATAATGTCTTTGCAGTCACATTATGAATTTTTTATCACATATACACCATATTAACTATTTTATTTATTTATTTATTTACTTACTTCATCTATTTATTATTATTATTATTATTATTATTATTATTATTTTAGAAAAAACAAACAATGCTTTTTATGACCTTGAAATGTTGTTGACCCAAAAATCTTGCCAAGGGACATATCATCTGAAATTCTTTCCCAAGAGCTTTAAAATGGCACCTAGGAAAATACTCAAGCTCTATTAGTAGCGAGAAAAAAAAATTGTAAAAAACGAAGCTTTATTTTTTGCCATTTCTTGAGTTTTTACGGAGGCAGAACACAAAAACTAACACACAAAAACTAACCTTCAAAATCATCAAAAAATGATTTTTTTATCAAAACACAAATACAATAGCTCCTGCAAGTTTTTATAGAACTAATTGACATGAACTTTTAAATTCTATATCATTTTTTGTTTGATTTCACATGGAATAAGTGCATGTTTTTGATCTGCAATATCTTTTCAAAACTGGTTTGTCTCAAAAATAAAACAAATATTTCTTACTTAAGAAAGGTGCGCTCTTTCCAATGATATAAAGAAAAATCAAATTTAAGATAACCTTTTTGAGATATTGCCGTTTGAAATTGAGACAAAATTGAGAAAAAACATTTTTGACTGGAATTTCAAGTCGAATAATTCAGCAAGTTTTTGAGCTATCAAGATGCCACTTGCACACCTTTTGGACATACTAACAGGCTGAAGACTAGGAAAGAATTAGCTTCAGAAAGTCATTTTGTCAGCAAATACAAACTGGACGTGTGGTCGAAATTTGCCAAAAACGATTTTTAACCAACTTTGGCAGCAAATTGTAAAAAATCTACAGTGCAATGAGCTTTTGTTACACAAGTAGGCTACTCTTCCCTAAGCAGTGATCAGAATCACCAAATTTGAGTCTAGTAATCATCTTAGGTCGCGAGCAATAAAAGCACAAAATTGACGATTTGTTCATTTTTTTTTCACACACGAAAAAGAGGCCTTTACAAAATTTAAATTGGCTGAACCATAGGGCTAATGGAGCTATAATTTGGTATGGCTTCATGCAAGTTTTATCTGTACATCCAAAAAAAAAAATCATCAAAATCGGAGGGTGTCGAATGAGGATTTTCTGAAAATTTGGGACACTTGACATGGAATGACCCTATAGTTTCCTAACCATGGCAGTTGTATACTTTTTCATAAAATTATGAAATATTGCATCAAAACAAGTATATTTTGTATCTCTTTTTTTTTTTTAGAAATTTCTAATTCCGTTATATTTTTAAAAATACCCAATTCCGGTTTGCATTTTTTGTCCGGTATTGCAATCACTAATTGTAAATGAAAAAAATAATTTAGCGCATCAGTTTCTCTTTGGAGATGGAATGTTGTACCTAACTTGTACAGAAATATAAAATCATCTTTCCAGTAAAATTTTTAACCCCTTCCCACTCGTTCCCGTCAAAATCACGAGCTGGGTTTCCGCCCTTTATTTCTTGCTCCCGTGACACTTCCGGGCTGCAGTGTTAACGTAGTAACGGGCCAATAAGAATAAAACTAATTCATTTCTTTTGCCCGAAAACATTTTACTTCTCATTGCACACATTGGATAGCAGCTTCTTTTTTAATGTTTAAAACGCATACTTTTTTAATTTTCCCCGCTTGCTGGAAAATCAACATGTATTCATAGACTGCTGGCTTTTCCCAAAAAAATATTTTTTTTATTTCAAGCGAAAAACAAATTAAAAATGAAAGAATATGTTGTTCATAGATTTATTTTAATTTAATTGTCAGGGATAAAAACATAGGCACTTTGATGACCTTTTTCTTGAAAATTAACAGATTGTTAAGGGGATAATAATATCCCATTACATGAACAAGCATTGCTTACAAACACATTTTCGGTTTTGAATCGCAAAGATAAATTCCAAGCTTCTATTTAATAAAATGAACAGCAAAATAAACATGATAGCTTATTGGGACCATTGACTTATTCATATTTCTAATTTTTTATTAAAAAAAAAAAAAACTCGTCAAATAGAAGAAAAAATACGTAGTTCAAAATCTATAAGAAAAGTTAAAATACGGTTGTAGAGATTTCAAATAAAATGAAGTCACAGCAGTGGTTCAAAATGTAACCTAAAGCTACACGCTAAGAGGTTTAGGAAAGGAGTTCAAAATGTTTGTATGAGTAAAATATGAAAATGAAGCAGAGCTTTATCAAGAGATTAATTTCGAATTTTTCCTCAGAGAGGAAGCAAACGGTGTGTATGCAACGCAAATTTTGTCGAAAAACAGCAAAAACCATGCACACTTGTACGTAAAAAATATTTATTGTTCAAATCCGGGGAGGCGGCAGCTGCCTCCTAAATGACGACCATGGGTATATGGTTAGTTGTAGTCCTTTCCAAAGTCAAAACTGGAAAAAGTTGGACCGGAGGTATTCCCGAATCCGCCTTCCCTTTGCACACACCTCTGGTAAGAAATATAACTGTTTCCAACAGACAGAATCAAGACAAGAGCGCCAGTTCGACTATATCCTGAACGTTCAAACAACTTATTAACTAAAGATCTTGTCTTTAGTTTACACTAAAATAGGTCTATGCCATATCATTCATATGTGAAAGCATTTTTTTGGAAACTCAACGACCACCAAATTAGAAACGTGATTCGACCACCCCATCCAATTTCAATCATTATTCCCCAACGGTAAAATTACGCCAACAGGACGTATACAGTTCGAGAGAAATATCACGCAAATTTCTAATTAGCAATTGCAACTAAAAGCAAGAGGAGAAAAAAAATCCCAATATGAAGAAAACTGGGAATACCTAAGCATTGAATAGAAGAAAAATACGTCATTTTTCTTCACAAGGTTTTAATTACATTTGGAAATCGTAGATTTTAATGCGGATATTTTTTCTATGCTTGTCTAATTAACGGTCAAAAGTAGTTGCGTGCAATAAAATCATGCACATAGCTCATCTTTCACCTCCCCTCTCGGAGGGTGAGGGTTTTTAAGAAACCTTCGCAAAAGGAGGAAGTGACGAACTACTTGCTATACATGAGGGAAGGGCACGCAAACAAAGAGTAGTTTTTATTGATTATGCTCTGATAGTAAAATTAATTGTAATGTTCATTTAGAAACTGCTTCAGCTTTTAAGGGGATCTAAACAGGAACAGGGAACCACAGGAATTGTGTCACAATGGGAAAAAGATGAAATAGACTACTTGCCCCAAGTCGGAGTTAGTTATTCTTTTTCGGCTTCACTTACTATAGAATTAATTATTAAAAAATCTTACAAAATACAACTGAAAAAACAGTCTGCATATCAAAAGGACATATCTGTACCTCAGAACCAGAAGGACGTAAGTCCAAAAATGGCCATTTTCACTTTATTAGTGTTTTG
>JAXGGA010013093.1:0-36415 GCA_038373865.1 Uloborus plumipes
TTTCGCTATGTGCCCCTCTAATTTACATTTGTAACATGTTTTGATAGGATTATTCTTTCTTTCCCATTTCCCAATCGCTTTCTCTTTCGTTTCGGTATACCCTTTATTTTTATTCAAGTAAGTACTTTCCCCAGCCTTCTCATGTATCTCCGCTAAGTACGCTGCCTCACTTACTTTGAACACGTCCTCTTTCTCCTGTAGCCCAATATATTTTTTGGTCTCCCAAGGCATTTCCGCCTTTAATCTATCCAAAACTACTATATTGTTGATTTCTTCGCTTGCTTCCGCGTTTTTGCTTTTCAGGTAAAAAGCCCACAGTGAATTTAATCTATTCCCAAACTGCGTCCAAGATTCATTTATCCTCTTTTTCGCGTTATCAAATCGCTTTCTGTATTCATCTGGAGTTAATCTATTGTGCTTTAGTATCTCCTCTTTTATTTTTTTATACTTGTCAAGTTCCTCAGCCTTTAAATTCACAAATAGTGGCCTCACCAAATGCCCGAGTAACGGTACGACTAGCCGCCCCTGTAACTCTTCCGGCACATTCTGCGACGCAAAAACCCCTTCTATCGTTTCGAAAAACAAAGGCAAATCTCCTACGTCCGAAGGTACAGGTGGGATCAAAGATTTCAGTACTCTATGGTACCGCTCTAAATTGTCCTCCGACGAGCTTCCCGTTTCCCTCTCTCTATGTTGGTGATTATTTCCTGTTTCTAGTTCTAGCTTTCTAATCTCTAATTCTTTTTCCTTCAAAGCTATTTCTTTCTCCCTTAATTCAATCTCCCTTAATCGTAATTGGATTTCACTATCCCTTTCCCCGTCTACTGGCATCTTGGTAACTTTTCCCTGACTCCTCAATACAGGTGACATGCAAGGAACCCCCAAAAAAGACAGATAAACTTTGGGGACTTACCCTCTACACCATACGCTCGACTGGAACACACACTGGGACGGGTCCTCCACTCGCTTGCACTGCTCCCGGCGATTCTCTCATCAGCGCCTTCTCTTTTCTCCTTCGCACAGCTGGTGGGGTCCGAGGTCCTCCAATTGTTTCTCCTTTCCCTTCCGGTCTTTCTCCAGTAGAGGCCTAGGAGTGTCTAGAGCTTGACCCTCCTTTCTGCTTTGCCGTGCTAACACCTATTCTGCAGCTTCCAATACATCTTTCATTTCTGCAGTTTCCTTAAAGTATCCAGCACCACCGTTTTCCTAAACGCAATCCTGCCTATTGCGCCAGTTATGGTTCATCAATGAATAATGCGTTTGGGTTTCTGGACTACGGTGTTTATTATTTACACTTTACACTATGTACAAAACAGTTTTCTCGTTTCAAAGATGATCAGTTCACCAATGCACCAGATCAGCACTATAATGAACACAAGTTCACAGTTCACGTTATATGCTTTCATGAATCGTCAGTTTTTACGCACTCGGGCTCAAACCTCCCGGTGCCGCTGTATCGTTCATTTTTACTTTCTTCTATATCTAATATATAGAAGAAAGTATTGGTTTCGTGAAAATTTTCGAATGTCGAATTTTGACGGATTTGCACGTTTTGAGGTGCGCTGAGTCCATTTCGACCATTTTTGGAAAATGTCTGTCTGTCTGTCTGTCTGTGTGTGTGTGAGTCTGTATGTGTGTGACCAGTTTTTGTGGCCGCGCTAGAGCAAAAACTACTGAATGAAATCGAACAAAAATTTTTGCACATATGTACCACCATGTGAACTGGTGCACCTGACTTTTTTTAGCGAATTCCTCTAAGGGGGGTGGAGCAATCGCACGTGTTCTGCGCGGGGGTGATTGCTATATCTCAGGAAGTAGCCGGCGGAATCAAACGAAAATTGGTCCATAGGTAGACCCTACTGAGTACAGGTGCTGATTCAATTTGTTTGTCAATATCTCGAAGGGGGGTGGAGCAATCGCACGTGTTCTGCGCGGGGGTGACTGCTATATCTCAGGAAGTAACCGGCGGAATCAAACGAAAATTGGTCCATAGGTAGACCCTATTGAGTACAGGTGCTGATTCAATTTGTGTGTCAATATCTCAAAGGGGGGTGGAGCAATCAAAAGTGCTTATTTTGTCATTGCACCTACTGTATCTCGGGAAATATTGCTGCGATTTGAATGAAATTTGGAATAACACTAACCCAATATGGAAGCAAGCATCGATTAAATTTTGGCGCCAATCGCCCCAGGGGGAGGGTGGGGTGATTTTTGCGCTTAGTCAACAATGCGAAAAATTAATTCATTAAAAAATCGCTTTCACGCTATTTAATTATCAAAACAGCTGAAAACTTTCAATGATTTGAAATTTTTAACTGTTGCCAATTTCTTTTTACTAACAAATAAAATGTTTGCAATTTATCTAAACAAGGCTTTTGCAATGATTTCCAATTTCGCTCATTGATTCTGCATTTGCAGGGTTATTACGATAATTGGGAAATTGGAGCTGTCTCCAATTACTCGGGCGAGTACGTATTTTATTTTGTAACCGGAATTCATAAGATAGATATAGAAGAAAGTTTCGTGACGGCCACGACAGCTAGTTGAGACCAAGTCCCCGAAGTTTCATCCACAGCTCGGAGATCCCTCCTCAGCCTCGCTTCACTCGATGCTGCACAAATTGGGTCTCTCCCCTCCTCTCGGGTGTGGGTCGTATTTATGGGGGTGCCTTGACCTTCGGTCAACGGGCGCGCTAGAGGACGCACGTACGCAGATTTTGCCATCACGTACACCATCGTTCGCTCACGTACGCCCTCCTTGGGTCACGTAGCCCGTCAACCTAGGCCTAACCTGACAGTACCTAACAACATACAAACAGCCGAAAAATCAATTTCGACCACCCCCGAGTAAATTACGACGAGTTTTCTCGTGACGTCTGTATGTACGTATGTGCGGATGTATGTGCGGGTGTATGTGCGGATGTATGTGCGTATGTGGCTCGCATAACTCAAAAACTATATGCCGTAGAAACTTCTAGCTTGGTATGTAGGCTCTGAGGGGGGTCTAGTTGTGCACCTCCCCTTGTGATTGCATTCGAATGTTCCCAAAGGGGTCTTTTACCCCTTTTTTGGGGTAAATCAATGTTAATTTCAATACAGACTCAAGTGATATGAATTGGCGCCACCACTTGGCGACATGTCGCCAAGCTTTTGGTCGCCAAGTGTTTGACGCCAAGTTGGCGACATATCGCCAAGTTGGCGACAAATTTGGCGAAAAAATTATTTTTTGAATTTAGGTTCAATTTGGCGCTATTGGCGATATTTTGCGAAAAATTCACTAAATGATATTAAAATCAGCAATATTTAGAAAAATAACCATTGTAAAATATTTTTTGCATTGTTTCGTGGTAGATTAGGGGAGTAAATATTTGAATTGTTACCTTACTCACTCCAAGCACTTTTTTTAACACTTAAGGCAACTACTAAGAAATTTACACGTAAAAGGAAGTAGTGTGGGGTCCATACCAGATTTTTAAGAATATATTCTTATATTACACCTCAAATTCACTAATTAGGCATCACAGCTATAAATCTCGTAATATTTTAAAAGCTGTAAATGCATTGAGTTCTTTTAAAATATCGCATAGAAAATTCTAGTCTTACCGTTTTCTCCACAACCTTTTAAACTACGCTAAAAGTCCTTTTACAGTTTAAAACAATTCGCCAAATAACTCAAAAAGACAGGAGATATACTCAAATTTAGTAAATTTTCAAGGCTTAACTCTGCGTAAATTTAAACCACTGAAGAAAGAGCAGCTTGCGTGGAAAATGGATCTAGTGTTTCAGTTTTGCGTACCGAGTTATGCCTTGAAAATTGACTAAATTTGGTTGATTAATACCTCCTGTCCTAATTAACGGAAAGAAACGTGCTAAAACTTTTCATTTTCAGAAAAAAAAAAAAAAAAAACCCTTTCCAGCGACAGATAATGTTATGGGGTGGGGGAAGGTTTTCCGCCTTTAATTATGGCGGATACACCAAAAATGAGACTAATTAATTAATTTAAAAAAAACTAATTCGAAATTCAGAATTTGACCTTCGACACGGGGATACGTTCGAATTTTTGTGCCAAGTTTCAGGTCTGTAGGTGCTGTGGGGGCTTCTGGCCAGCGGTTACAAACAAACAAACAAACACCGTCATCTTATCATCAGTGTGTTTTCAGCATCGATCATCAAACTTGTTAATTAAAAAGCAGCTAAGAGGTAACATTTTTTAGCTTCTAAAAGATATTTTGAGGATTTCTTAATGTCGCCTACAGGCCTACATAGAAAGTGTTGGAAAGTAAAAGAAACTAAGAACAAATATTATTTTATTTTTACATACATCTGTATTTAGCATTCTTTTTGTAAAACATGTAGTGTGTGGTAAAAAACTGCAATCTTAGAAAAATATGAAACTTAAGTCTTTTTCTTTTGTTAACGTTTCTCATGGAGCCAATGAAAACACCAATTTTTACCCCCATGTTTGTTACATGAATAAAGTTCTTTACAAAATGCCACATATTGGGCATCATCGTCATCATTTGTTACTGTCGCTCTCATCCGTTCACTCGTAGGTAGGTTCATCGTTATCAGCCGAACGGAGGAGGGGAGGGGGGGGGGAGGAATTTTCGATTTTTCAATTTTATTTTCATGTAATAGAGCAACACACATGAACCTAATTTGTCAAAATTTTTTTTTCAATACAATTATTTTTTTGAAAATAATTTTTAAAGTTCAAGCACAAGAGACGGTGACGGTGACGTCATGTCATATGGCGAGCAGGATTTTTTTTTTGCTCTTCTGCCTCCGGCTCCAATACACAAAGATTATTGGACAGCGAAAGCAATAAAACAGTTATTTCCCGATTATTCATAACGTTGCTTGAGCAGGGCTGTCGTACTGGGTAAAAGTAGCCTAGTAATACATTTTGAAAAAATCTGGTATGGACCCCACACTACTTCCTTTTACATGTAAATTTCTTAGTAGTTGCCTTAAGTGTTAAAAAAAGTGCTTGGAGGGAGCAAGGTAACAATTCAAATATTCACTCCCCTAATCTGCCACGAAACAATGCAAAAAATATTTTACAATGGTAATTTTCTAAATATTGCTGATTTTAATATCATTCAGTAAATTTTTCGCAAAATATTGCCAATAGTGCCAAGTTGAACCCAAATTCAAAAAATAATTTTTTCGCCAAGTGTTTGTCGCCAACTTGGCGATATGTAGCCAAGTTGGCGTCAAACACTTGGCGACCAAAAGCTTGGCGAAATATCGCCAAGTGGTCGTGCCAATTCATAACACTTGAGTCTGCATTGAAATTAACACTGATTTTCCCCAAACTAGCTGTCGTGGCCGTCACGAAACTTTCTTCTATATCTATCTTATGAATTCCAGTTACAAAATAAAATACGTACTCGCCCGAATAATTGGAAACAGCTCCAATTTCCCAAGTATCGTAATAACCCTGCAAATGCAGAATCAATGAGCGAAATTGGAAATCATTGCAAAAGCCTTGTTTAGATTAATTGTAAACATTTTATTTGTTAGTAAAAAGAAATTGGCAACAGTTAAAAATTTCAAATCATTGAAAGTTTTCAGCTGTTTTGATAATTAAATAGCGTGAAAGCGATTTTTTAATGAATTGATTTTTCGCATTGTTGACTAAGTGCAAAAATCACCCCACCCTCCCCCTGGGGCGATTGGCGCCAAAATTTAATCGATGCTTGCTTCCTTATTGGGTTAGTGTTATTCCAAATTTCATTCAAATCTCAGCAATATTTCTCGAGATACAGTAGGTGCAATGACAAAATAAGCACTTCTGATTGCTCCACCCCCCTTGAGATATTGACACACAAATTGAATCAGCGATTGTACTCAATAGGGTCTACCTATGGACCAATTTTCGTTTGATTCCGCCTGTTACTTCCTGAGATATAGCAATCACCCCCGCGCAGAACACGTGCGATTTCTCCACCCCCCTTCAAGATACTGACACACAAATTGAATCAGCACCTGTACTCTATAGGGTCTACCTATGGACCAATTTTCGTTTGATTCCGCTTGTTACTTCCTGAGATATAGCAATCACCCCCGCGCAGAACACGTGCGATTGCTCCACCCCCCTTCAAGATATTGACACGCAAATTGAATCAGCACCTGTCCTTGGTAGGGTCTACCTATGGACCAATTTTCGTTTGATTCCGCCGGTTACTTCCTGAGATATAGCAATCACCCACGCGCAGAACACGTGCGATTGCTCCACCCCCCTTGGAGGAATTCGCTAAACGAAGTCAGGTGCACCAGTTCACATGGTGGTGCATATGTGAAAAAATTTTTGTTCGATTTCATGCAGTAGTTTTTGCTCTAGCGCGGCCACAAAAACTGGTCACACACATACAGACTCACACACAGACAGACACACACACACACACACACACACACACACAGACATTTTTCAAAAATGGTCGAAATGGACTCAGCGCACCTCAAAACGTGCAAATCCGTCAAAATTCGACATTCGAAAATTTTCACGAAACCAATACTTTCTTCTATATAATAGATATAGAAGAAAGTAAAAAGGGGTAAAACACCCCCTTGGGAACATTCGAATGCAACCACAAGGGGAGGTGCACAACTAGACCATCCTCAGAGTCTACCCAGATAACCACATACGTCCGCAGGATGTCCTATAAGGATCCCACAAATCCTTTATAGGACATGTCCTTCGAAGGATCACAAAAGGCGTCCTTTGGATTGCCTACGTGGGACGAGTTCTCTCGAAATTTGAAGATCCCACATCTGAGTGTAGATGGACATCCAACTGGTATCCCATACAAGACGAACTACTAAAAGCCGGTTTTCCGCACATGCGCGCTAGCATAGCACCCATGCTGTCGCCCGGGAATTGCGAATATTTACACCACCATTTTGAAACGTGCTGCATGTTCTCTGTCTCTGTTTCGTGAAGCTTTTATGCTATAAATTTGCCAAGGTAAGTCTAACTATTACACATGTTTGTATTTAAAATTGTTTTTGAAGGATAAACATTAAACCAATGCAGCAGTAGGATATTTGTTGAATAGAAAATTCTTTTCAAAAGAAACTTTTAGTGCGATCTTTAAGAAAAAGCAGTTTAGCTTGAAATGCATTTTAGGTTTCGACATATTTAATGTTAATAGTTTACAGAATAAAGTAAAAAAGCTTGTTGTTTTTTTTCCTGTGCCAGAGGATAAAAAACTATTGAAAAGTAGAGTCAAAGGACGTCCAGACGACCTGCTTAGGATAAAAAGGGATGGGCAAAGGAAGGAGACGGATCTGCGAAGGACGTCAGAGCATCCTATGACAGTCCAGCAGTGGTCTTAAGGATGCCCGCAGGACGTGCGTAAGATTTAGAGTGTCCCGTGATAGTCCTGCAGTTGTCCTGAAAATGTCCGTTTAAGACGTCCTGTGGACGTAAAAAAAAGTGGATTTTGGATCACCTGCGGACGTCTACAAGACGTTTTTCGGTAAATTTGGGATCTCCTGCGGAAGTCAGAGAATCCTATGAATGACGGCTTCTGGATGTCCAGTGGATGTCTTTGTGTTATCTGGGTACATACCAAGCTAGAAGCTTCTACGGCATATAGTTTTTGAGTTATGCGAGGCACATACGCACATACATCCGCACATACGTACATACAGACGTCACGAGAAAACTCGTCGAAATTAACTCGGGGGTGGGTGAAAAGGATTTTTCGGCTGCTTATATGTTGGTAGGTACATATGCACGTGCTGACAGGTCGAAAAAACTACTGAACATTCATTCGGGGGTGAGCAAAATCAAAATTTAGACTCAAATTTGAGTGATTTTTTTTCCGCGATCACAATACCTCCTTTACTACGTAAAAGGAAGTAAAAATTGATCACCGTTTTCCCCGCAAAAAAGTAAGAAACTGCACTTGTAGCAGGTTACTGGATTGCCCTTGACAAATTTAATCTTCATAGTGAATTAACTGACTTAAACTAATTGATAACCGAAGGAGAAAAAAAACTCCGCAGTGAAAAACTCGCACAGCTGCAGCACATATTTTGTATACGAAAGCTGAAAATACAGCCATCAGACGTCACTGGTTTCGATTCTCAAGATGCGCTTTTTTTGGGCTTGTGTTTTGTATAGATTCATTAAAAATCAATAATTGTGTTTCAAAATTCGGCGATGGCGAATTTTTGTGTTTTGTAAGTCTCTTAACAATATCTAGTAGTTAAAGTTGGAACATTTAATAATTAATAATATTTGTACACAGGGCCGCCGCTACCAGCGACGGGGCCCGGTACCAGTTTTAATGCCGGGCCCCCCATGCACCCCCCCCGCCTCCAATTGCATATTTTTATGCCGTCGTTTCAGCACATTTGCAATTGTAAAAAAAAAAATGGAGAAAAAAAGTATTTTTCGGAAAACTTTTTTTTTTTGTTACGAAAATGTGCATCTGATTTTATTTTCACGTTATTTGTGTCGCCAGATGATTTAATATTTTTTTAACACGAAACGGCAAGTTTGAAAACAGACTTCTCAATTTTTGACGTTTGGTCTGACAAACTTCAAAATTAATAGTTTGAAATTGCATTCACATGTAATATTGCATTGTTTAGTTGCTTATAACTGAATTTTTAAATTTCGATGTAAATTTAAAAACTGTAATTCGAAGTTTTCATAAAAAAATATTTTTAAATACAGTATCTGGATACAGAAAAAGTTGGATAACTTTTCATGTCTGAGATAAGTGAGGCAACATGATATACTATGAATTTCCAATAAGGTGAAATCGGATGGACCAAGGAAAAAAGTTAGAATTTCGATATAAAAAGTTTCGTAAGTAAATATTAAAGCAGAAAAATGGCAAAAGCATGCATAATATAAGTCGAAATATCATTGAATTAAATGTGCGAATTTATTAAGACACATACATAATACATTTGACTTGATAAATCAATAACCAGGAGGATTATTGACTTTCTAGAATAAATATAATCAAAAATTGTATATGGATATAATCTCTCCGACGTTTCAATTAACATTCAAATTAATTTACTTACGTTTCCATCACTTTAACATCCAATGAGTATGTATACTCATTCACTAGCATATTTTCACCCTAAGTACTTTTTTGTCGCAAATTCGTGAATGACTGAGTGTTTCATTCATTAGTGTTTGTACTAGCAATTGTTTCATATTGAGAATCGGCAATGGAAAGCGAGATTTTTTTTTTTTTTTTTGATGAAATTATTGACACTATTACTGGAAAAACATGTTCATAACCTTACGGGCCCCCCAAAGCTCCGGGCCCCGGTACTAGAGGTCCAGTATCCCCCCTAAACGGTGGCCCTGTTTGTACACTGAATAATACTGGTGGGACATTTAAAGATTTGGAGTCCTTTAATTTGTCTGCTGACCTCACTGACCTGCTAACCAATAGCAGACGAAATAAACAGACCATTGCCACACTGAAAGTGAAGTCTTTTTTCCAATATAAAAGTATGAAGAATGACAGTATTTGTTTTTGAAATTTGATAACCTTAACAATTGTAAATTATTTGCTCCCTCTCTGTGATATTTCCGGTAGAGTTAACAGTGCAGTAAGCGATAGGGGAGAGCAATTAAATATACTTCTGCCAGTTTCGGACTCCTTTCTGCGAGCAGACGACGTTGAACCACACATCGGATTTCATTCGATTTATGTACATATCTCAATAGCACGATTCCAGCTGGTTTTGAAATTATTTTCGCTCTTTCTCGTTTCAAATAGAAACTGGAGTTTATCATTTTCACAAAATGAAAAAATATTTTCTTGAAAGGGTTTTTGGTAATCGCAGTAGCGCAGCCATAAATTACTTTTTGGGTATGGTTTTTATTTATAGCCACCTTAGAGCATTGTGATTTTAAACCCATGCTAAAATTGAGGTGTCTAAGGAGGTTTAACCTTAAAAACCTTCTCCCTTATGGGGACTCTACTGCGCCACTGAGAATCTCAAAGAAAAATGTAAAAAGTGTAAAGCATCGGCAGCTGCCATTTGATGAAATAGCAGCAGTCCTTAAATATCTTATTATAGTATCAGCAACACTTAAAATTCATTCGTTTTGAAACATTTTACTCTTTCTTAACGCAACAAATGATAATCGTAAATCATCATAAAGGGCGCAAGATTAACGCTTGTATGACGTTTTTCATATGACCAATCACAGCTTTACGTTTTCGTGATGTAATGTCTCATGCAAAGGTAAAGAAATACGACAGCAGCGCCTTGGATTTGCAATTTATTAAATGGCTCGGTTTTGTAAGGTGTAGAAGTTTCTTTGCATGCTGAGTGTGCTACATTGTCTAAAAAAAGTTAAGTTTTATACAAATTATCTTCTGTGTCTTGAGTTTTTTAAAAATCGGTTATACTTATTTAAATAAACTGTGGATCTCTTCCATTCTGTACACATCTGTGATTTGTGCTCCTAGGTTTGTATTGATTACTTTGATTCTGCTTATTAATCGAGCATTGCAATATGTGTTAAAAAAACGTGACATGAAAAATATCAAAACCAAAAACTCGTTTTTCCCCAGCTTCCAATAAACAGCACGTTGGATCATTGTTTTGCAGTCTCCACAATAAAAAAGCTTTGTGAAAGCTGGGGAATGATGAATTAGTAAATGAATCGAGTATTGTATTATTTTTTGATTAGCGTTTGAAAATAAAGGAAAAGTTTTCTGAATTGATATTTCAGTTCTTTGTTGATAACTTTTGTTATTATAGAAACGTATTTTCAAATATTGTTTAAAAGAGGGAAGAGAAAAGTCATATCACTTGTTGGGCATGTTCGATAATTTCTTTGAAGCAATGCTTTTAATGCTATAAACAAAATTTGTTTGTGCTGTATGTTAACATAGATAATTATGAAGGAAAATTTAATTTCTGGAAGTTCAGCCATTTTTCATTTTGATGTTTACATGAACATTTCATTTGAACTTGTTCAGCTTTGAATGACAGAATACCTTTAACATAACTTATTGGTGGCTTACAAAATATTTAATAAAGTTTTGGAAAGTGTTTTAAAAATGCCAGTCGATGAAAGGAAAATCAATAAAAGCAATACATGCAATCTGTTTAAACATGTAGCAAAAAGACATGGAAATTAAATGAAAAAAAACTTTAATGGCTTCTTTGTTTGTTCCTGCTCCTCCTTCTAAACAACATTAAAAATGAAAATATTTATTAATCAGTTGTGATCTAAAATTTGCCCAAGAAATATGACCTTGTGTGTGTGGGGGGGGGGGGGGGGGGGGGAGGTTGACTCTTCTTAACAAGCAGTGAAGGTTTATCTCTGTGTTAAAATTCAAAGAGAGAAATTGTAATTTTGTACTGCTTGTTCATTACTGCTTTTGATTCTAAAATCTCGAAACTTTCCTTAAATTAATGCATTTCTTCAATTTTGATCATAACAATTGTTCTCCGATTCATTTCTTATAGTAGTATAGTATTATTAGCAATCTGCTGATACATTAGTGCCTGATAGGAGATTGTGAATCCCCAAATTTCACGTACTAAAAGTTTGCAGTAGATTTGGAAAATGTAGTGAATATTCATTAAAAAAAAAGGTTTATTCTCTTTGCATTAGATGTAGTATGTCTGCATGATGACACATAATGCAATCTTTATCAATTTCTATAAAATACCTCTATTTTGTGTTTATATATTTATTGTCAGTCCTATCATGTGTGGCAATGTAATCAAAAGTAAAAATAACATTTTTATGTGTCTTTCTCTTTTATATTTCTACTAAATTACGTTGTGTCACCCTGTTCCTTATATATGCATTTGAATGTGATATGTAATTTGCAGGGTGTAAAAAAATAAATGATTTAAAAAAAAAAAAAAAATCTGATTTTTTTGATTTAAATCGGGTTTTTTTTGATTTTTAAAAAAAAATTAGAAACTTCAGTTATTAATTAATAGTTATTTGTGAACAACTTACATTTTAGTTTTTAAAAATACAAAAACACCTTTGAAGTGAAGCTTCACCAGTAAGAAACCCAGAAAAAAGTGTTAGGAGCCAATCTGAAAATAATCCTGTCTACTAGCTAGGATAAAAATCAAATGGGGCAGGAAGCTGAACCCAATCCTCACTTCATTCAGTCCCCCCCCTCTTAATTTTGCTTTTGTTTTGTAAAGCTGGAATATGTTCCATTTCAGCCACTAATAAAGACTCTCTCTCTCCCCCCACCCCAGTTGCTAATGCAAGGCATAGAAATTTCATCTTCTGTTTGGCTGTTTTTGTTTTGTCTTTTCACTGAAAGTATATCACACACATTCTATCTTGTCCCTCCCCCCTCAATTCACTCTTTACAACACCTGCCCTGCACCTGAAGGTATTTTCTTTATTTCACATATTAGACAACAAATAGCACTATTTGTGCATACATATTATTTGGACTGCAACCCACCAGCATCTGTGGAGAGGGGATGAGTAGGATTACTTTTCCATTTATTAGATGGAAATCAAAGCTCTCAAAGAAAATGGTAAAAATAATGAAATTGGGATTGTCCAAGAGAATTTTTTAAGGATTAAAATAAAAAGTGATTTAAATCAATGATTTTTTTTTTTAAATCAATTGATTTAAATCGCAATTTAAATCACTGATTTAAATCGCAATTTAAATCACTGATTTAAATCAATTGATTTAAATCATTTACACCCTGGTAATTTGCGATGTATTTTGTTTTCCAGGTTCACATTTTCATAGCATGTACTCCAAAGAAAGCAAAAAGAGTTCAGTCAGCAATCCTGGATGGATTCTACTTCCAGAACAAATTGATGTCTTGAGTAAAAAACCTTACGCTTACAATGCTACAGCTGGCTCCATTTTGGAATTACTTTTCTTGCAAAAGTAATATATCACTGTATATTTTAACTATAGTTTTTTATATCTTCGTGTTTTTTTTTTAGTTCAGTTTCATTACTGTCATTAGATTTTATATCGTGTAAGAAAATTTTTTGTTACTTTTTTCTATTCCTTTTATTGTGTTTGGCACTTTTATTCAACATTGTAACTATATTTTGAACAAATTACTGCAAAACATCAAAAAATATTTATTTGTAGCTCAAAGATAAATGTTTATAGGCATTTGGAACAATGATAGGATTCAGCTGGTATATATCGGTTTGTGTAAACAGTTTCTTAAAAATTCTCAAAGCTCTGCCTACCGGTTCATGAATTCTAAAGTTCTGCTAACCGGTATGTAAAAACGTAACAAATTAGTTGAAAAGTCAAAAATTTGCAATTGAATAAAAATGAAAAAAATCAAAATAAATCCGTAAAGGTAGGCAGAAAGCTAAAAATATCCTCCAACCACCAATATAAGTTCTGTTGAAACTGGAAGATGCTTCAACCTAATGAATACTATTAGTGTAGAGGAGAGGATTTGACTGACTGTCAACAATTTCTCTCACAATAATATTGAACTTAGTTGGATTACCATTGAAAGATTGTTACCCAAAGCCTGTGGTAACAAAGATTTTAAAAGCAATAACAATCACATTTTTGATGATCCTCTAATACAAACAAATAAATTGGAATAAACTAACATACAACATTAATGAAATGAATTTTTGTTACGTTTATCTTAAATAAACTACCTACTGCTTGTTTAATTCTTTGATCAAAGCTCACGGATTATACAAAGAGCAGTTTCCTTCTGAATTGAATCCTTCTAAATAATGTTCCTTCATTGCATAAAATTCATTTTTAATTTATAATCATTAATAGTTTAAAAAAATCTTTTCTTAGATTCTGGACGTGGTTGGCGAAATATATTCCAACTCGAGTAGCACCTTGTGTTCTTACATGTCTGGGATTGGGCATTAACCTTAGTTGTTGTCTGACACTCCTATATTTTAGCCCAGATGCTAGAACAGAAGTAAGTGTTCAGTTCTTTTTGGTACTAGTAAATTCAGAGCAACATGCTAAGAAATATTTAAAAATTAGTTTATTTTTGATTATTATATATGTTTTCTTTTGTCCTTGGCTATGTCAACTTACTTTCCACATTTTTTATAACGTGTCATGCTTCCACAAAGTTTTTTGAAGTTCGGTTTATTTAATAACTTTTTCTTTAAAAAAAATTGTGAATATTTTGAGATGTACAGATTTTTTCATCAACTTCATTTTCTCTTATACAGGCTCCATCTTGGGTACATGTTCTTTGTGCTTTAGGTGTATTTTTATATCAAACTCTTGATGCTTTGGATGGAAAACAATCCATAAAAGTGCAAGACACTCAAATAGAAGAAGTATATGACCATGGATGTGACGCAATTTCAACTGGTAAGTATACTTTGTATAAATACCACTAAATTTCAGGATAAGTTTGTAGTTGCACTTTTAAATGATAGAATCATTCAAAACGAATCAAAAATATTTCACTTACTGCAAAAATCTTCTGAGAACAGCTGCTATGCTTGAGAAAGTTTCTTCAATGGAAAATCCATGGTCCCCTCCCCTCTTTGTGGCTTAGGGTATGTCTAGGCGCTTTAAGTAATTCTATTGAAGATACCATTGTGCAAAAAAATGACTTACGAAATTCATTTATTGTGATATACGAAACAGAAAATACGCATAGAGAATACCAATCACAACTGCATTTTTAAAACTGAAACTGTTCCACTTCAGGTCCCATTATCCATTTAGAGTCCTGTTTCAGCATGTGTATGCATAGTTCCTAAATTGCAGCATTCATTAAAGTTAATTGGGCAAATATAGATTCATAAAATTATTATTAGAAAAATTAAAAGAAATGTATATAAGAATAATAGAAACATTGCAACTTTTTTGTTTATGACTGACATGCTGCTTCAGTGGCGTACGCAGGCAAAACCTTTCAGGGGGGGCTAAGCTGAGACTCTTTGAGAGGAGGGGGAGGGCACCTCATAAGATGTAGCTAAGAGACGAGTACATTTTTCAAATTTCTGATATCAATGCTAATTTCAGATGACAAAAATAAATTATTAAAAATATTTGTCATTGTTATAATTATTGTTGAGAAGTAAACCATTTTGATGAAAATAGGAAATGATAAAATTTAAATTTGAAAGATGTTCTTTATTGAACAAGTGCATGCAATATTTTTGCAAATTTGAGCTTTAATAACATTAATTTGCCATTTATTTTACTGTACTCCTAACATTGGGTTTCAATAACACATTTGTTGACTTTTTTTTTAACAGAATGACTAAGCATTAATCGATGTTTCTGAAACATATTTAGAATAAATGTTAACAAAATTGAATTATAAGATAACCATACACGTCACATATAGTAAAATGGAGATATTAAAAGAAAGAGAAAAGGAGAAAAAGGAACTTACATTTTTCCCCATACTTAATTTTCTTTTCAAAAAACACTATCATGTCTTGATTTCAGGATGAAACTGAAAATAAACGAATTTAGCTTAAATTAAATTAAATTTTTGGAAAATTTTGGAGGGGGCTGCAGCCCTATCAGCCTACCCCCTGAGTACGCCACTGTGCTGCTTGCTGCAATTATTTTCTTAATTTTCTTCCTTTTCAATTTCTAGTATTTGTGGGTCTTACAACTGCTGCAGCTTGCCAACTGGGTAACTGTCCCATCCTGATGTTCTCGTTTTTCATTTCCTCCATGATTGCATTTTATACAACTCATTGGCAAGATCATGTTACTCATGTTATGATTTTTGGGAAGTAAGTATTTGTCCTTAATTTCTTTGCTGATTACTTTGTCGACTTTACATGCTATTAAAAATATAATTCTTTGATTTTTGAGAAATAGAATTTAAATCTTATTCTTAAGTAAATGAATATAGAAAATTTTAATGTGCATTGGTTTTTATGTTTTCCTCTCAGAAATTCAAAGGTGGCAACTCTAGCAAGAATATTAAGCTTCATTATTTTTTACTTTAGTGACAACTATTCTAAAATTTTGTAGAATGAATTTTTTTAAGTATTGGCTGGCATTTGTTACCAGTTGCCCGTTGTTTTAATTTATATACTTTTTTTTTTTTAAATTTTCATTATATTTATTAAAATACTTCATTTTGTTTTGTTTTTTCAAAGGCTTGACATGCTCTCATTTTTTTAGCAGTCTTTTCCACTAAAAAATTATTTTCAGAATTGATAAACTTGATTCATGTCACAAACTAGTTTTTATTTTTTTCTTTGTAAGTGAAGTTTGAATTGTAGTAAAATCAAGTTGTGTATATAATCAGGTTTTATTCTTCAGTATTTACTTTGCAATAATGCTAAACTCTGCAGAGAAATAGCTTATGGGGGTTGTTGCCCTGCTGAAGTGATGGAGGGCAAAGCTTATTGTGCCCATCTTAGTTTTCATAACCAAGGGCTCTGGGGTGCAAAGTTAGATGTTCCAGTTAGCGTGCTGAACACATTTCATTTCACACACCAGGGTCCCCCGTACCTACCACAGCTTCGTGGTTTAACCGGGATAGGGCCCTGAAGAGCACTCTGTTCTTAATTTTGAACCAGAACCTAAGGTCGAGCAAACCCTAGGGCCCAGCACCCCCAGAGGTATCGTTTCACTTGGAGGACTTTGTGACCACGACATTTTTAACGCCTCCCAGCCACCATTAATCAAGACGGTGGATCTTTGATCGGCTGGGATCGAACCCGGGTCCCTCCGGACACGAGTCCGATGCCTTACCGATCGGGCCACCACGGCCCAGCGTGCTGAACACGGAACCCCCAGGGTTTTGTTCCCTGGGACACTTGGTACTCCTTTTATTGATCTACTGAAGGGATGAGAGTTTGAGTTGACAGTATACCCAGCTCGGCAATTAAGTCCGGGTCTGCTGCATGGAAACTTGAAGAATTAGCACCGAGTTGCTGGTTCTCTATTCTGTACATTACTAACGTTGAAAATTTTATTCCCATATTTCTGTGTAAAATATATTTCGGAGACAGTCTTAATATATTTCTATTTTACGCTGTTAAAATATGGGATTTCTGTGAATATTTTGAACATTCATCCACTAGTAGATTTTCTTGTTTTATTATTACTTTATGTTATTGAAAAAAAAAAAGCTTGTTCCTTTCTTCTATTCTTTCTTCACTTACAATTAGTGTTAGTTTTTGTATGCTTCTATTTTTCTGATTTGAATGTATGCTATATTTTCAGTTTCTTTTTATTTACTCCACTTATGTACAGCTCTCCAGTTTAGATCCAGTAGTTTATTGCTAAGTTACTCTTTTCTTAGCTAAAACAGCAATTTGCAATGTTCAAAATTTTTTTTGGTCAAAATTTGATTAGTTTGTAATGTATAATTAGGGTAGATTCTTTCCATGTGACAAAACAAGTTGCACTACTTGTGTATATGGATACAGGGTGTTCGAAGTGGGTTTTGACTTAAAGTTAAAATCCTTTTTGGGGGTTGTCAAGAACCCTCATCAATAACAGCAATGGTATAATGTAACATACTAGTTGTGTTTCCTCCTCAGAGTTCCTGCATTGTGCAATGGTTCTATGGGCCTCTAACTTCAGCAATTTCTATGATTCCTTTTATGATATCTAGTAATATGAATGGCATGTTTAAAATAACTAAAGCTCTAGAAAACTTAGAGACACTTGTTTATGGTTTTAGTTGATTTTTTCTCATGGAATTAAAAGTAATAATAGGAAAAAAAGCATCATACTCATTCATTAGTTTATATCATAAAATAAAGGAGGTAACAGTACAAAACAATATTCCTGTTCCAAGGTAGAATCATATGCTATTTTCTATAATTCTTTCTGGGAGAAAATGGTTTCGCAGATGCAAATAGACAATGAAATGTATTCCATCAGGCAAATTTAAGTTCTTCAAATGGATTCCCACAATTAGCTTGAAATTAAATGTCTTATTTATAAAATAAAGTTATTGCAATTCCCTTAAGGAGCAGTTTAGTGCTTTATTTTTTGAAAAATTGAACTAATGGCTAATAGATATGCTATCAATTGCTTTTAATTTGTCATATGCTTAAAAGAAATATCTTTTATGTTAAAAAATGTTACTAGTGAAATAATGAAGTATGATTTAAAAAAAGTTTCATAAGTTGGTTGCTTGTGGTTTACCCTCTTTTTGCTGCTGGTATGTTTTGCTTAATTTATTTTTGCTATTAATTTTGTGTTGGTTTTGTTTTGACAAATTTTGATATATTAAAAGTTTTGACCCCATTTCTTTTTTATTCCTTTGCTTCTTTTTCAAAAGAATGTTTGTAGGAAAGGTCTTCCTGGATGTGTTTTTCCTTAATTTTATTCCTCTGTCCATTTCTATATGTATATATTTTAAAAAAAAAATTAGTAAGAAGGGGCAACAGCGTTATATAAAAGTATCTAAGATTGCACAATGTTAGCATGCTGCTATTTTAATTTGATGTTGCAAGTCTTTTTCTCTTGTGATATTTTATGATCTACAAGGCCAGCAAAATAAAGTGCATAGTAAATGTAATAATATTATCATTGTTACTATAATATTAGTACTTTAAAAAAAAGTTGTAGTATTGCCACAACTCACATGATTTTTTTAAAATGTTCTCCTTTGGTATTTTGAATAACTTATTAAAAATCATTTATTAATTTCACCTGTTGAATATGATTATCATTAAAAAAGTTGGAGAAATTAATATAAAAAAATGTCCTATATTTTCAGTATACTTAATAATTTTCAGAAATATATAGTTTAATTATTAAAATGATAAAAAAGAAAAAAATTCTTCTGTTAGTGTTTTGTTATCTGAAGATTTTTCTGTAAACTAACTGCTTCATTTATTTCATAACTAAAGCTAAATATGAAGAACAAAGAAAGAGAACACAACTAAATATAAATTATTTTAGATTCAATAAAACAATACATTACGCTCCTTGTCTACTGAAGAACAGTTTTATTTGGATAGTTATTTTCAGAATTTCTGAAAAAGTAATTTCCAAAGTTTTAAATTTTAAGGTTATCTTACGTGTTGTGCATTTAAATTTGAGAAGTTAAAGCTTTTCTCAGCATATTTATTTTATTTTTAATTCATTATCTAGTATTTTGACCTTAACATCTGAATACAAAAAATTAAAGTTGTGTAGTAAAATAATATTCTTTCAAACCTGTTTTTATGCATGATTTTTTAATTTTTTACTAAGCCCTTTATTTATTTAAAATTGCTGCTAAAAATGTTTTATAGTTAGGTTTTAAGTTATGGGAGAAATTGATATGCAATTCTCATCTCCCGCACAAAAACAGGTTTGAATTGTTTGTCCAAAAAATTTTATTTTGAGTTTTGCATTACTTATTTTACTTTAGGAAATAAAGCGTTGCTTTTATGAGGGATTATTTAAAAAGAATCTTTTGTTTAGAATAAAATATTGAAGTCCTTGGAAATTTAGCAAGTTTTGTCCAAGGTAATTAATTGCTTTATAACCAGGATTTTATTCTTTGAGCAAGTATTTGATTTTTTGAATATTAGTATTCTTTGTTTTCATTAATAAGAAAAATAAACTTAAGATTTTTATAATTTCATGTTCTGCTTTTATTTCATTCATTTATTATTTCACATTAAATATAGTTACAATTCCCCCTCATTTTTTTTCTTTTAAAGATTTAGTTATGCAATTTAAAATACATTAGAAATTTAAATGACTAAGTACTAAAATAATACTTTCTTGACCAACACAACTCATATAAACTTTTTTTTAGTAATTTTTAAGGGTTTAAACATTTTTAACTCTTTTAGAACCATATTCCTTTTTATATATAATTTCATGTTGATTCTTTTGAACTTTCAATATGGAGATTAAAAAAACAAAAGTTGGATTAATTGGATTTGCTGAATATCTCTCAATTTGTGCCATGCTTAGTAGCCCCCCTCCCTTTTTTTTTTTATAAGTTGAACACCCTTCAAAGTGATAAGTTTCAAAATATAGCAAAATTTGTATTTATCTCGTTTTATTTATTTTAATGTAAATATTATTTGCTTTTTGAATTTTTTCAAAGGTTGAGTTTATTTGCATTTGTTTGTGAGATGCTATGCAGTCATATTGCATTTTCAATCATGTATTTATTGGGTTGCATTTCGTCTGCTTAGTAACCTAAACTCATCATATGTATGCATAATTTTAAAACTGAAATAAAAATATTCATGATTTCCTATTCAAAATTAATATGTAGTTCTCGAGGGGTGGCGAATGACCATTTAGCTGTGTAGTTATGTTGGTCAAATTGTGAAAAATTTTGTTACTAAAAAATTTCTCTCTCCAAAAAAAAAAGTACATATAAGTATGTATAATTTCTACATCCAAGCTTTTAATTTTGTTATGTTTCAAACTCTTTTAAAGTAATAATATTAAAAGTAGACACAAGATTTTAATTTTTTTCTTCAAAATATCTGAATATTTTCTGATATTCTGATTGATATTCCTCAAAAGAAGTGGACGGACTTTACTTATGCTGTTCTGAAAAAGTGAATTAGTTCTGTAGGGCTTAGCAGAAAATGCAGCAGGGCAGTTGTTACCTAAAAAAGCTGCTGTATAATTTTGCTGTATCTAAGAAAATGATGTAATCTATGTCAATGAACTATTTGAATGTTGTGTTCATTTAAGTCAGTAGGCTAGCAGATGTTATTTCAGTAGTAACTTTTAATTGAGTTTCGCTTTAACAAGTATTAAAATATATATCACAGCTACCTAAGGACTCATTCACTTGCCAATATCAGTTGCAAAAGAAGCTAAAATGGAAAGGAATTCTTGAAATGTAGAAATCAGGGGTGCAGAATATGTCCGATCCGGCGATCTTAGATCGGGGGAAATTTTGGTCTTTTGGGGAAATTTTTTACGAAAAATATAAAGTGAATCGGGAAACCTCTTTTCCAAACTATAATTATTTCTTCTTTTTAAAATGTCAAAAAAATGGTTCTTGTCAAAAAACAGACTTAAAAATGTACAAAACATCTAAAGTCATAGACAACATCCGCAAAGACAGCGGAAGATTGCCTTTTTTCAATTGATAAAGGGAAATTTAACATTTTTTAGTTAACCCATTAATGTGTAGTGTCCCTTTTTAGGGTCGGTCTAAAAAATGTCTGAATTTACAAAAAATTAACATTTCAACCAAATAATAGTGTTCAATTATTACTTTGGTATTGTTTCCATTCATTATTAACAGATTGCAGCACATAAGCATTGTAAAGTGTGTTATGTAGCCGTGTAACCAGTAATACAAAGTATCTTTGGAAAAAAATGTCAGGCATTAATGGGTTAATGTGCTTTTATTGATAAGTAATAAGTATTATGCATATAACTTAGCTTGCGGAGAAACAAATTGTTATTAATGGAAATATATTTTACTGTGGAACGTCTACAGTGATGCGAAATTAATTTTTATCTAAGCTTATATATATATCGTTAAATTTTGGGGAAATTTTCCTACGGATTAGGGGAACTGTTGGATGGGAAAACATTTTCTGCACCCCTGGTAGAAATGAGCTTGCAGAAATTTTTATGATAATGTTCCATTGAAATTTACAGTTAGAGCAAATCTTATACACAATGTAATTACTCTATTTAATGCATAAAATATTTTTTATTTTCTACTTCATAAAATAATATCTGGTTTAATTAATTAGACTCTTCTCTGTCTCTTTATTTTTCAATTAATTTCTTTTTACCATTTTTCTCTAAACTTAACTTATTTTGCTACTTAACGATTAATCTGTAGAATGAATATTATGATGTTACTATGTACTTAAGTGATTTTGATTTTATACAATTGCTGGTTCAGAGCCTACATTTTAATATTTACTCCTAACCCAGCTCCAGGAAAATGAGTTGCCCATGGAATTTAGCATGTAATACTGAGATATATATTCAAGTATACACATAAACACAAAAAAGAAAATATATATATATGAATATGCAGAGAATCTGAGACACTTATTAAAATCATTAGTCAGCTGCATTCATTTTGTTATTATAAGTGAAGGAAAAAAAGGGAATTTTTAAAAATAATCAGTGGAAAATTCTTTTGCCTTCTTCGGATTTGTGTTTAATTTTGTCAAAACAGATGCAAAACACATTTTTTGAGCAAAAAGATGTCTCTTTTTTAAAATATTTTTCAATTTTTTTTACGTAATGTAATTGTAAAATGCAGCAATATTACTGAGGGTGGATGACAGCAATTGCTTTGAAATGTGAATACTTGCCTTGCCTTCTGGAACTATGTGCTATAGTTTATCTGTCTTCCAGGAAAAAAAAGACGTGATTCCAGTTGGGTGCTTAACTGTTCTTATATGCTGCTCAATTTCATTCCCAGTGATCTTGCTTGTTCCTTTGTTAGAAATAAAAATGCTGTGTGTGTGCAAGTGTTGGTGTGTTCACTGTTTTTTAATTTGCACTGCTAAATTTGATCATTTTAACTATTGATGTTTTGACTATTAAAAATAGTCTTATAGTTAAAACTTCAACTAATTTTGGTTATTTTGATTTTCTCCTTATATGCTTGCATTGTTGCTTTTTACTTCTAAAAGAACAATTGAACTTATGTCCACAATTGATATTTAAACATTGGTTTACATATGTTTTTTTGTGTACGTTAATATGATAATTGTTTGCAAAGTTAATTTATAAGTAACACTAAAATAACTCTGTTTTATTTGAAAGTTAAAGCAAGGTTAAGATTAGTACTTTTAAGTCACATTTAAAAGGAAAAACCTATATAACTATATCCTTTTCTATTTCAATTTGGCTTAAGACTACACTTAGTACAAAATGCGTGTAAAAATTGTATTAAAATATTTCTGATGCATCTTAAAATACTATTTAAGTGGTAATTATATTTCATATAGAACATATTTATTAAAGAGTAAATTTATTTTTAAAAATTAAGAAATAATCAATCTGTGAAGAATAAAAACAGAGAAATTCTTACAAGGCATTGAAGGAGCATTTTTTGCTTGTAGGCTTAGTAGGGAGGTTTGCTGGTTTTATTTTCTTCTAGGCCAGTGGCGTTCTTGACACAAGTGTCATTCGAACAGTAATTTTATTCATCACAGCCCCCACCCCTGCAAAAAACCCCTTTTAATGCTTTATGTAAACATGAAGTTCATACAATTTTCGGAAACAACATTCTTATTTTTGTTGTTCAATGATAATTAAATTTAAGACTAGTATGAATTAAAAATGTATTTTATTAAAATTTCTCTTAGATTAAGAACAAATTTAAGGGAGGAGCAGAGGCTTCCCTCTCATGCTCTTCCATTAAAAAAATTAAACATAAGTCAAAGTTAAATGAAAAATATAAATGAATGAAATAAATTTGATATTTAAAAAAAAATATTGCCAAGAACTTGTTGCATCTCTTTATAAGTACTTACTTGCCTTTTAGTTGAAATGTAAAAAAATAATAATTGCTTAGTAGACAGACATGATGTTTCACCAATTAATCCTGCTAGAGTTTATTCTATAAAATTTACATTAGCTACAAAATTCAACACTTCACCATCAACACTACTTTCAAATAAAAGTTTTGAAGTTGGCACAGAAATGATAGATAAAATGATGCTTAACCACATTTTGTCAACATTTTTTAGAAAAACCATTCAAAATTAAGAACGGAACATAAGCACCATTACATTAATATGTGGTTATTAATGCAATGTGTGCGAATGCTGTTGAAGAACTTGGATCCATTAAAATGTATATTGCCAGTTGAATTGTAGTTATGTATGATTCTATCGTTTTTGCGCTGACTTTCTAACTGTTATTTGAAAGATGTGTCCATTGTGTTCAAATAATAAAATTATTTTTTACCTTTTAGAGCAATTTCCAACTGAAGTCAGTTTTATTTTTTCCAAAAATGTTTTTTAATTTCTAAAATAGAGTTTGAACCCTGAAAAAGTAGTGAGACCTGAGAGACACATTTCACAACACCGAGGATATTTACAACCTTGTAATTAAAATGCTACTCTTGTGTCCCAGTAACAAATTTCATTGAAAAAAAAAGGGAAAAAAAAACTAAAAGAATTTGTTATGGAGCATCCCCCGTATTTCTCTTTTAAAAATTGTGTTCTTATAATTATTCTGAAATCATTGCTCAGGGTATATTGCTTTGAAATTGTGCATCTTAAGTTTTTTTGAAAACTAGTTTGGCTTTATCATTTGTTACTTTCATATCGACATGTCAATAATCTAAGAAGAGGATCAGGGAGAAACAAAGTCACGCATAGTAGCATTTAATTTTTTTTTGTCTTTTAAAAATTATTTGAAGTTTTGTGTAGTGTTTTTTCTTCTGGTCAAAATTTAAATTATGTAAAAAGAAGTTTCGTTTCTTAAATTTTAAATTTACGTCACAAAGAAAAACTTTTTATTAAATAGAAAACAGACTATTCAACTCATGCTTATTGTCCTTCCATTTACTAATGTAAATATAAAAACATTAATTTTTTTTATTTTATACTGAAAAAAGCATGTTGCTAAAGCTAATTTAATTACTACATTTAATTATGAATTTTTTTAAATATGTTAATGATTTATTTAGGATTGATGTGTCAGAAGCCCAGTTTTCTGTGATAACCATTCATCTGTTAACTGCTTTGTATGGCCAATCTTTTTGGAGAAACCAGGTAATGTATTTTAAAAATATGCATAGCTTATTCTTTCAACTAATATATTAAGTGTAACATATTAGTTATAATATTAGTGTATCATCAATCAGATCTGAATATTTTTAAACTTTCAAAATTTTCCTTTCCTTTGTTATAAACTCTTTCCAAAACAAAAATTTAAAGCTTTAATTCCTTTTCTCTCTTTGTGATTAATATGCTGATGAAAGTTGTTGTTTAAACTTTTCATGCTGTAATTGAAAAATTTTCGATTGTTTTATCTTTTTTGGCGTAAGAGCAGTAATAAGGTATGTGCCAGGAATGAGAAATTTAGCCCTTGAAAAATCCTTTGTTGTGTTGAAATTGGGGCTAATTAAATGAAAGCATGTTGTGCTTTCATTTTTTAATACAAAATATGTAACAAGTATAGTAACTGAAATATGATAAAGAATGAACTAAAGGAAAGCTCTTAAATGCAAAAAAGAAAATAGATTTAAACCGTTCTTATAAACTGAGATGTAGCCTGTTTAAAAATCAAAGATAAAAAACTGGTGAACTAAATCTTTTTAAGGATTAGATTAGATATTGATTGTCAAGAAAGCAAAACCCATTATGGGTTATACTTCCAACTGGATGACAGGATGTTTATTATGTATATATATATTAAGACTATTGTCAAAAGCTAAGATTTTTGTGAGATCTATTTTTAAGATTGAACTGCAGAGCTATTAGCGGAAATTTTGGAACATTTAGTTTTGTTTCTTAAAATTAGTACTAGGCATGTAGAATTTTAACTACGATGATAATTAGTGTTATAATAATAATTTTAATTATTTTTTTATGCATTAGGTTTGCTTTGGATTGGAATTGCGACTTATTGTTGGTGCTTTAACTTTGATGTCACTGTTTGGAAATATAGTTACTAATGTCAGATATGTTCTTGGAAACAAAACTCCCTTAGATAGCTTTGTTTCAATTCCAAGAAAAACGGTAAGTTTTTGTTTAGTTTGTAAGTAAAATAGCTTTTTTATTAGACATTGACAAAAGTCAAAACATATAAGGAAATATCTTCTTAAAAAAAGATTGCATTGAAATGAAAAATACAATGTAGGGTCATTTCCAGGAAAAGAGGGACATAGGTTTGGTTAGGGTAAGTGGGCCCCCTTTTTAGAACAGTTCGTTTTTAAAGCCTTATACAAAAGTTTTAAAGCAAAACAGCTTAAATTTTTTGACTTATTTTATCTTGGACATTATTAATGAACACAAGTTTAGCATTATTTCCGAAAAAAATGCTTTAAATATTTTTAACCATCATATTCTTTACAAAATGGCATGGGGGACCCACTTACCCTGTAGGAAGGGGTAAGTGGGCCACCCCCATTTATTTATATTTAAAGCGAGCATATTTTGGAAAGAGGTTTATGGGTCTTACCTGACAAAGTATGCAGTAATGTAGTAGGGAATATTTTTCTGTAAATGTATCCATGAATGAGATATCTACTCACATTGATGTGTGTATGACAGAAAATTATAAAGCGGAACACAAAACAATTGTATCTGTGAAATTCATTATAAGCCGTCAGGCATATATTTTTCTTTTACATATAAATTAGTGTTGAACAAGCATAATAGAGTCGATTAAGATGAATTTTGGTCAAATAAGAAAAAATATATAGGTTGAAAAAAAAAAAAAAAAAAAGGAAACACTTAATGGCAGCGTCTATTTGAAGTTTTCTGAAGGAGAAACATTATCATTTCATCCTCAGTTATAAGTCTAACATCACCTACATCAAACCAATAAAAAGTGTAGCTATTTCTATTCTTTCTATCAAATTTTTCAGTATTTTTTTTCATTTGTATCATATTTTAAAATTAGGCCTTCATAATACTTTATGGTTTTCTTTGATACAAGTTTCACAAATACATAGTTACCAGCTTTTGCAGTTTTTGTGGCTGAACCATTAATTTCTTCTAGGTCTCCATAATTATCTTTAATTTCATCGTAGAAATTGCTTTATCAAAACTGTTTTTCATTTTGAAATCATCATTATAATGAGGGGGCCCACTTACCCTAATAGAGAAAAACTATGGGGTAAGTAGGCCCCTTCCCCTTAAACACATATTAATAATACTTTGCATAAAAATTCTTATTACAATGTGTACTTTGGGTTAAAGGGGGATGGCCCACTTACTCGAACCAACCCTATTAATTTGTTTTTCTATTAATACTTTTATATATAAAAGGAGAGATCTAGGCTAATACTTGATTTACACAAAGCTTAGCTCCTGAACTTTTTTTTTTTCAATTTTGTGTATTTCTTAGATAGATGAATAGGTGAATTTATTAATGAGGGAGTGTGCCTCACCCCCTACGATTTTGGCTGGATTTTGGAAAATTCACATTTATACATATTTCACCAGAAAACATAGGTTAGTAGTTCTATGTGATTCATTTTTGAATCTTTTGATTGAACAACACATTAGCTTGGTACCGTTTGAATTATAATTTACAGCTTACAAATAATTCCTCTGTTTCTTCTGGGAATGACCATGGCAAGGCTGAATATTTAGATTCATAGTTCCCTTCTTGATGGTGAGTTGTTAATCCATCTGTTGTCGTTAGCGTAGCTAATTACAAACTCCATGAACAACTAGAATTATCTCACTAAGCCATACAAGATATGCTGTAAGTCGGGCCTTGCCTTTTAAAAGCTTATTTTTATAAAATAAGGATTTGAACTAACTTGGTAACAATTATCCGTAAAAAAAAAATATGTCAATAAAACATACCTATTTTTGGTTGCTACAAAAGCCTTGACTAGATTATTCTTCGTCTAATTTATACTTAAATTATCTTAATCTTTGATTTCCTGTGCTTAAATATTTTTTGTAATTGTAGTAATATATTTTGAGAAGTGCTATGTGTGATTTGTTTTTTAATATTTTTCAGAGCCCAACAATTTGGAATCCAGTTGTGCCAGTGTCTATTTTGACAATATTTGCCTTGCATGCATTTAATGCAGGCATGTTTCATTCAAGTCCTTGTGTATTTGTAATAGCTTTTGGTTTTGCTTACGCCAAACTTTCGGTTAAACTAGTAGTAAGTACTATAAATTATTCCTATTATCTTGACAGAAATATTTTTCAAAAGTATTAGATTTGAAAAAAAGAAATTTCATTTAAATTGTAAAAATGAGGATTTAGAGCAAGTAGATAATATCTAAAGGAGTACAATTGCATTGGAAACCTTTACCAAAATTATTTCCATCAGTTAATATAGCATTTGTTTATCAGTAGATATATTTCTTAATGTCTTTTACTGTGAGCAAAGTTGTAGGTGGCGGGAGTTTACTGTATTTTTTGAGAGTAAGTCATTAAATTTGGCAAAAAAGATAATAAAATAATTTACCCTAAATAATCATTTAGGAACAGTTTTTATTTTGCTATTTGATCTTCAGCAATGTTGATGCATTTATCCCATAGTTTTATCAGTGGCCAGATTCTAACTGCACCAAAATTTTGGATTGCTCTCTCATCTATGGTATAACTTCATGTTGAATGTCATCATCATTCATTCAAGATAACTGCAGTATCCACTTTGCACCCCTGACTTGACCCTATGTAATTTCTGTTTCCTCCACATCTTGGAGGCAAACAATTTGCTGATGACAATTCTTTTAAGCACCTAGATGTTGTCCACAGTATTAAGAGTAGCCATCTAAATTGGATGGCTTTTTATCCATCTCCGTGATAGTAGCATTCTAAAGAATATTTTCATGGCCAAACCATTTTGAGGTAGAAGACATGGAAGGCCAAAGCTGTGTCAGGTGAATGTCGTAAAAGAGCATTGTATTGTCTCTAGGTTTAAGAACTGAAAGAGCTTAGCTGCAAATAGGGAAGGCTGGAGATGACTGGTACAGAGGGCCTTGGCCCACCTGGGCTGTTACGCTATGGATGATGATGGAATTGGTTGTTGTGATTGGATAGGTGGATCAAGTTGCTGGAGGTTATGTGGGAAAATTGTTTCCAAGTGATTATCATGTTAAGGTATTTATTATCTTTTGGGAACTGACCACTTTCCCCTCATAAAAAACTTTGGAAATAAAATAAGAGTAAAACTAATATGATTGCCTTCTTTGTTTAATGTTTTTTAAATTTTATTATGATTTTTTAAATAACAGATAACAAATGTAACCAGTGCAGACATGGATTTATGGGACAGCAGCTTAATAGCACCTCTTCTTCTGTGTTTGAATACTTATATGCCCCTGTCTTATATGTTACCAACTTCAACAGCCCTTCTTTGTGGCTTGGTGAGTATGCTAAACATGTTTTATAATTTGAATAAATTAAGAGTTAAAAGTAGCAAAAAGCTGTAACATGTCACGATTAATGGTTGTTCATTTTCCAATAAAATTGGTCACCTCATGTAATTCTACTTTTAAACCCCATAATAACATATGGGGATACTTCTAATGTGTGTTCATGTCCCATGTGCGATAAATTTCAAGATTTTTGCTAAAAGATAATCACCATTGATCATGACACATTGCAATGAGTGAAACAAGAATTAGGCTTATTATCTGCTAATGTGTGCACAAATGTTCAATATATACATATTGAACATTTGTGACACAAAACTTGTGCAGTTTCTTTCTCTAGTAAAGTCCATATTGTTGCTATATTGTTTGTTTTAATAAACCTTTCAAACCCTGGAGGGAACTGGACCACACACCCGGTATAGTGAACAAGCTTTAAGATATCCATTTTATTTTCTGCTGAATTTTACAAAAATAAATAAATATAATGAATAAATGGTTAAAAAATATATATTTGTAAAAGCAGCTAGTTTCTTGTTAAAAAAAAATCTACCATGTTAAAGAAGTTGAAAAAAATCAATGTTAATGTTTGCTGATGAAAATGTCTTAAGCCAATCTAAAATTTTGATCAATTTTGTCCGTTAAACTAACAAATTCTACTGCTTGTTTTGTGGCTTAGTAAAAATTAATAAATATGAGTAAAAATCATTGCTATTCAATACTTTTAAATAGTATCTTACATTTTTATCAGAAATATGTACATGATGCTGTTAGTAACAACATTATTCATTTTTCTTTTAGGTTTATAACTTAATGGATGTTGCACGATATTTCACTTACATCAGTTGGGACTTAAGGGATGCTTTAGACATTTGGATCTTTACTCTTAAATACTTACCCGGACATCCAAAGTGTCGAAATGGCAATAATGGTGTTTATATAAATGGACTGAATAACAATGAAGTACTTTCTTCAGCTCCGAAATTAGTAATGGAAACAGGAGCCCAGAAGCTAAAATGAAATGCAATATTCTAATGAATAATAAATGCATTTGATATGTGTTCATACCTTACAGTAAACTGTAGCAAGTTTTGCCCACGTAAGGGCCTTTTTATGTGGAGTAGTCTTCTCAAGAACAATGCAGTAAGTACTCTTGAGAAATTAGAATCTCCTAATTTATATGAAATTCACCAATCATTGCTTTAAATAGTTAACATTCCTTGAACGTGGAAAACTTGTGTTATTTGTTTTTAAGAAAGCAAATCTATTTATTCTGCATCAGAATGAAATTTTTTGGTGCAATATACGTGCAGTAACAAAAAAGTGTATGATGGACTCTCTGAGAGAGTTTTTTTGAAAATGAGTGAACTTAAAGAAAAATTAGTTTTGTCTTCCTAGTTTCACAATTGGTGTTTGACACTTCAAATGTGGTGCAAATATCAAGCTTATTGTGCATACTTAATTGCTGCCATATTTAAGTCAGTGTAGCCTGTGATTATAGTGTGATTTTTATGTGTTAAGACAGTTCTTGTTATTTCCTATCATGATTTGGACTTGGAAATTTCTTCTAAATTTCTCACCAATTTTTGTTATCACTCAATGGATATTGATCAACCTCTGTAAATAGTACATAAATGCAAATGTATTGTAACTTTTAAAAAGTGAAAATTTAATTTTAATATTTAAATTGTTAACACCTGATCAAAGCAAGACATTTAATTTTTGTCATATTATAAAAAGCTGAAATCAAAGTTTTAAACTAGTAATAAAGGAAATGAAATGTGAGTATGAAATAACTAGTAAGAATGTAAATTGTAGAAAAATATTTATTGTAAAATATTGAGAAGTTTTCATCAAGAAGACTCGGCAATAAATACACGATTTTATTTTAACAATCATTAGTTATTTAATGAATGAACAAATGTTGTAGGCTGAAATCTGCATGTGTACATATACATTTACGTAGAATCATACTTGTGACACTTCATGTAAATATGCTGCCAATACTTTTGTCTGGAAAAGAAATGTAATTAAAATTTGCAATTTCAATAAAGATCATATTTTGTTTTACATTCATTTGAACAACATACAAGTTGTATTATTTATTACTAGTGCTAAAATGTCAGTAAATAATTTATAGCGTCTCTATCACATAGTGGCGGAAAGATTATATTAAAAAATAGTGGTATTTGTAAAGCAAGTTGTACAATATAGAGAGGTTCAAACTAAACTGAATTGCACTTTTAGCGTGCACAAATGCTGCCCAATCGTCTATGAGAGCAAGCTTGCTAAGAGCTACAGTCAAATCTCATTCGTGCTTCCCAAAGTGTTCCTTTTTAACTTGCCACTATACCTTTTAACTTGTAACCATAAGATAGGGGAAACAGTATAGTTATTGGCCACTTAAGCGACATCATATTTGTATGCTTGAATTAAAAATAAATGAAATATTTCTGCATAAATAAAAAATACTTCATGCGATACTATATTAATGTATTTTACAACTCATACTATCTGCAAGCACTTTTTCAAATATATTAGAAAAAAGTCAATGCAAAAACAATGTTAAATTGATAGTAATTGGCCACCTTATAGTTATTGGCCATGTAAAAAATTCAATGTTATACTGAATTATACATATATATGAATATAGTATACCATCATATGAATATATTGTACTATTGTATCAATATCTTATATCACGCTACTCTATGAGTTATACCATTGTATAAAAGGTTCCGTTAAGTATATTATAACATTCTAGCATTGCATGTATTTTTCCGTCGTTTTTTTTTTAATTCTTGACTTCTCAATACTGTTTTTTTCTTAAAAGTTTTCTTTCTGTAAGGCTGCCTTGTCAATTTCGTTTTCTTTTCTTTTTGTAGTTTTTGCTGCTTTTCTTGTTCTTTTTTTTTTAATAGCTGCTCTGAAACTCTCAGAAATTCTAAAGAATGATTTTTTGTGTGTATCCAACAAAAAATTTTATTTTTTGGCTCATTTTGTTGGTAATCATCCATAAATTTGCTGTAATGATTGGTTTCGTTTGAAGTAAATGGCAACTTAATAGGAGTTTACCAATTATTTTGCTACTGTCACATTATCTTCACTGGTCAGATTCGCATTTGTTGTTGGAATACTTGCAGTCAGTGCTGCAGTATTGGTAGAGTTATATTGAGAAAGATCATTTTGAAAAAAGCGCCAAACTTTGTATAACGGTCATGAATTATTTAAAGCTTCCTCCTGAAATTTTTGTGCTTTTATATTGTTTATCATTTTGCCTCCAAAAATATTCTGGAAGTCTTTTAGAGACATGAGCTTATTTAATACATTAAACTCTTCATCTGATTTTTCTGTTACTAAACATTTAGAGTTATCAGTAGCGTTCTCATCATAGGGGCCAATTATTATAATATTCTGAAAATATTGCGACAGCCACAACAAAATTTCAATTTTTAAGAACATATTATATTACACCTCAAATTCACTTATTAGGCATCAAAGTGATACATCTCATAGGATTATAAAAGCTGTAAATACATTGCGTTCTTTTAAAATGTCTCATAAATAAATCTACGGTCTTAACATTTTCTTAAGAAAACGACCTGTTTTTGTTAGGACTGCAAGAAATCACAAAACAGCTTAAATCACTTAGCACAAACTCGTTCATATATTTTTAACACTTATTAACATGCTACCTTCACATTTTTTAACCAAGAGTTTGGTTTATTTTTAACACCAACGTTGAAATGGCCATTAATTATATGGGGGCCACTAACTATACCGTTTCCTCTATTAAAAGTTTGAAAGGAAAAAAAAAAAACCTAAATCTAACTTTTTACACAGACTCCATGTTCCCTAACTTTGAAAGATTTGAGTTTAAAACTTAAAAGAGATACTTGAATTCCAAGTTTACACACCTGTGCAGAAAATGAGATCAAAATGTATTTAAGTAAAATGACAGGTTGTCATTCTACTGAAGTATATTTCCCCCTCCAACCCAAAGGTGTTATTGACAGCGAGTGTAAAGTGGTGTAAGTCAGAAAACAATGCATTTCATATCTTTGTGAATATTGGTCATACTGATGTCAACTTCATATATTAAAATATTTTTTGTGCTTTTGATTTCCCTAAATATAAGTTAGGAGACCTTGGTATTTAAGTAATTCTGTATGTATTTAAAAGAGTTGAAAAGAAATCCATTTCATACAAGACACATTGCATATAGTAAATTATTTTGTGAAAGTTTCTAATTATTTTAGCTTTTTACGAAAAAGGTGGGTCAAATATTTCGCTTTTAATTGCTAATTTACAGCTTTATTCTTTAAATACACACATGGTTGAATTATCATGGGGAAAAAAGTAGTCTCAAGAAGATTCCTCCCAGAATCAAAACAAGATTGAAGTATTTCACTTAATTTGAAAAATTGACTAACATCTATGCTTGGTAAGTTTTGGCTATACTATGTTGGTAACGTAAATGTGGCATTGATATCTCACTCTTTACTAAGTTTTATTTTGAATGCATAAATTGTTTTTTCATTCCAACATTTATAAAATTAAAAAAAAAAATCAAATATGAAAGAAATTTAGTAATGGTAAAATTTTGAATGTTACAAAAAACTTAAACACTTAGCAAAAATGAAACTAATTAATTTACAATTTGAGAAAAATAATAAAGTTACCCCTTCAATGTAATTGTAAATATCAATCTTCTCATTTTGAGAATGAGCACCATCATCACTAGCTCCAATAGGCAGAAGCATTACACCTTTGCCCGTAGCCTCCTGAAATGTAAGTGTGACAGGAATGCTTCCTCCTTCTCGGATTAAATCTGGCTCCACACCAAACACTAAAAATGAAATTTAAAGTTCAACAAGTATGCAGTCATAGTGAGCACAGCAGTGCATGTTTTTAAGCTATTGCATAGCTTTTATCGCAGGCTTTGAGGTGACTGAATCAAGAAATTCCATAACGAAAAAACCTAACACCAACCGCTCCGACGTGATCACACTAATCGTAATAATAACGATTTTGAACGTAAGGCTTCTCTGGATTACATAATGAAATTCATTTCTATGGTCTTGTTGAAATTTTGATATATATATATATATATATCATATAAATCAATACCATACATATATATACATGTATAAATATATATATATATATATAAATCAATGTCCTGAGATAATATATATATATATCAACGCACAGCCAATACCCTTGAAGCCTCAGATTTAAAATTTGGCAGGTATGTCCATATGATTACGAAAGTATCCATAAAGAAAGAATTTTTCGAAATATCAATTAGTTCTAGAGAAATTAATTAAGACCTCTTAATTTCTGTGCAATCAAAACCTGTAATCTAAATTTATATCCCTTGAGTTCGAAGGCTTTCCTCTATTTAAATCATTATTCGGTACTTCATCTAAATTTTTGGCCGATAGCAAATTTTAAATTTAATATTATTTTTGTTTCTCACGTGATTCTTCGAGGCTTTTCTCAGGTCAAATAATAATGTTTTTATCTTATGCTTTCACCTTTTTAAAGCTGAAAATGATGTTTTTTAAGAACATCACAGATAAAATATCATGTACACACTGATAGATATATATGGATGGCCTGCGTTTTCGGTCACCAAGCTCAAAAAGTGTAACTTGAATTAATATCGAAGAGAAAAAAAACTGCATAAATAAATAATTATAATTGCCTAAGTTGATAAAAAATACTATGCTTTACCGCGGCAGTCCCCGAGTGCCACAAGTACTTTTAATTTTTTTTACATAAAATAGCTCTTTACTTACTACAAGGCTGAAAACAGGCAAAGAGGGCCATTTTAAGACAGCATTCCTCACCCTCCATGGAAAAGATGTTGAAAATTATTATTATTTTTAATGTAATAAAAGTTGACTTTTAATTTTTGGAAGCTTTCCATTTGGAGTTCGCTTTTCAAAGTTTTTTTAGTTCGCTTTTCAAAGTTGGATTACATTATTTTTTTTAGAGAAAGAAAATTGCAAGTCAGCCTATGAAGTTAAATTCAGCGCTGATCATTTAAAAGACAAAAAATGAATCTATTACTAATATTTTTAATGGGTTACCATCTAATAAAAACTTTTACAAAGGATAAAAATCATTAGCAAAAGAGTTCTGTAGTTAAAATTTTCCACGAAGCACTCTGTCATATCTGAGCGCTGGGGCCAGTGCCCCCCCCCCCACCTTTAGGGTTCACCTGCAACTGGGGAGGGGGAGACTTTGGCGTTGACTCTCTTAGATCTTATGATTTTAACAGATGTTGCCAATACTAATACTGCATCTTATACAAGAATGTTTACAAATAAAAACACACTGAAGGGTGTTTGTTTCTGATTGTTATAACCTGCATGCTCATTTCCAGAATCTAAATGAATCACTCAACACTTTTTAACATTGAAAGGTAAACCATAGAACACAGAAAGCTGATTTAAATGTGCTTGAACCTTTTTCACTTATTCTTCATAGTCAGCAATTTGCATTACTTTAAAACATCATCAGCAAAAGTAGGGGAGAGCGGGGCTAAAAGTTCCGTTTTTTAATCAAGCTCAAAATTTGTTTTGAAAACTTGGTTCTAGAATACATATTCCGAAGTTAAAACCTAGTATTATATGTCCCTTTGATATACAGACTGTTTTTTGAGTTGTATTTCGTAAGATTTTTGAATAATTAATTTCATAACAAGTAAAGCCGAAAAGGAACAACAAACCCCGCCTTGGGGCAAGTTGTTCCGTGGGTGGGGCAAGTTGTTCCGAGATAAACAAGACGATGAATAACGATGCTGATTTCGAATTTAACCACTCTGCGATAAGAATAACTCATTAAAAACATAATTTGTGAAAAAAAAACAATGGTTTATATTAGTATAACTTTATTTAAGGACTACAAAAATATCGTTTAAATAATCAGCTGTTTTCTCATACTTACTACGACTTTTTTACTTCCTCTTACGTAGCAAAGGAAGTTATTATAAATATTAAACATATCTATCGACCACCCTCGAGTTAATTACGACGATTTCTCTCATGACAGCTGTTTGTACGCAAGTATGTATGTGCGTATGTATGTCACATAACTTAAAAACTGTATGACGTAGAAGTTTCTACTTTGATATGTAGGCCCTGAGGGAGGTCCAGTTGTGCACCTCTCCTTGTGGTTGCATTTGAATGTTCCCAGGGGGGTTAACCCTTGGGGGGGGGGTAAATCAGTATTAATTTGTAGACACAAGTGATATGAATTGGCGCGATCACTAGGCGATATATCGCCAAGCTTTTGGTCGCCAAGTGTTTGACGCCAACTTGGCGACATATCGCCATGTTGGCTAGGAAAAATGATTTCTTGAATTCCGGTACAATTTGGTGCTTTTGGCGACATTTTGAGAAAAAATCCGTTGAATGATTTTAAAATCGGCCATGTGTAAAAAATTAATCATTGAAAACTTTTTTTTTGCATTGTTTCATGTCAA
>JAXGGA010013094.1:0-36413 GCA_038373865.1 Uloborus plumipes
GTACAAGTACCTATGGAAAAAAAATCTGATGGCGAGATCACGTGACTTTATTTTTCATCTATTAGAAATTATTTAGGTATCTTTTTAAAAATAATTTTCAATGAAATCTTCAGGTCGAAATTTATCGCGATATTAAACCTTCTTTGAAACGTGTACACTAAGGTATGGTGATTTCTTGATATCTAGAGGGGAGGGATCAATAAGTTTGACCCCTCCATTTTCCCTTCGCTACAAAGTGTTAGACTTCACCTTACCCCATCTTTCCCTTGTTACATGCTACGCTGTTTTGCAAAAGCATATCTTCACTTTTAAAAAATGCATGATGCCACATTACATTTCTTATAACTTCCTCCTTTCTCACAAACTGTTACAATTTCGCCACCCCCCTCAAAGCACATCAAGGACATCATTTGAACATCATCATCATAGGCTCAACAAATCCCATTGTAAATCTCCGTAAAACTGTTTTTCCTGCTTACGTTCTAAGTATTGCAACAGCAGCAGTTAAAAGTATTTCACTCTTCAAAATTGTCATTTTTACACCTTTCAAAGGAGGATTTAAGCGTAAAGTACGAAATATCTAAGTTTTAATAATAATTTACAAAACATTAATGAATAAGGTATATAAATACCTATTTGCAACAAAAGCAAAGAAAATTACAACGTTAAAGAAGCCCTGCGTATTTGTGCTTCTTTAACGTTGTAATTTTCTTTACATCAATGAATATTTTGGTTGTATATATTTGTTGTTTATGTAGAGGGAAGGGTTTGGGGTCAAAATGTCGCGGCCGAAATGTCACGGTCTAAAATGTCGCAGCCAAAATGTCGCCGAGCCAAAATGTCGCGGGCCAAAATGTCGCCGTTCCAAAATGTCGCGTGCCCAAAATGTCGCGGGCCAAAATGTCGCCGGGCCAAAATGTCGCGTGCCCAAAATGTCGCCGGTCAAAAATGTCGCGTGCCCAAAATGTCGTCGGTCAAAAATGTCGCCGGGCAGAAATGTCGCCGGACAAAAATGTCACCGGTCCAAAATGTCGCCGGTCCAAAATGTCGCCAGTCCAAAATGTCGCCGGTCCGAAATGCCGCCGGTTCAAAATATAGCCGTTCCAAAATGACGCTAAGTGCATAGTACAGATTTAATGTAGCCAGTAATTCACAAATTCAATGCAGCTTAATTATGTAGCTTAATTTTACCAATAAGCTTATCACGGTATGATAAACACACCTGTTTAGTAACTTTTTTTAAACGTAGCAGTTGCTAAAATTATTTCAGTACCGAAGTAATGATATAGTTTTTTCGGGGCTGTACTTAGGGCCCAGGGACGCTAAATTTCTTCCTTTTTAATACGTTTCTATTAGTTTCACATGTGGGTTTGTTTGTTTGTTTGTATGTATGCATGTAACTCTGAATAAAAGATAAAATTCGCGTTCTTTACAAACGTAAAAGTAATATATATTAATACTACCATTATTAATACTAAAGGCTAAACTATATTGCATGTTGATGTATAATAAGTGCATTTGCTATTAATTCTGAGTTCGGCATTGATCGTCCACAAAATGCATATTATAAGTGCAAACTTAGCGGATATTCAACAGTTTTGAAAATCTTCTTTTGAATTTGATTTACTCTAAAAGCGTATTTTTTAGTTTTTAGCCTACTTTCCCGTTAAAAACAAAAGAAAGACGAAAAAAGTATTAAAAGTAGCTTAATGCATCTAAAAAATATCGCCAAGTCCAAAAAATATCGCCAAGTTAAAAAAATAAAGAGGTAAAATGAATATCGAAAAATTAAAAATTTGAAAGTAGGGTATTGAGATGGGGAATTTGTGTGTCTGTCGGTCTGTCTGTCCCCCCCCCCCCTAATAACTTTTGAATGAACATTCCGATTTGGACAAACTTTTTTTTGTTGGAAAGATCTCGGCAAGTACAGCTCATTCCCATATTTGATTTTTTGATTTGAACAATTTTTGGTTCAACTTTGAGCCGTTCAAACAACCGGTCCCGCGATACTAACTTTTGAATGAACAGTCCGATTTGAACAAACTTTTTTTTGTTCGAAAGATCTTTTCAAGGATACTTCATTCCCGCATCTACATTTTCGATTTGAACAATTTTTCGTTCAACATTGAACCGTTCAAACAAGCTGTCACCCCTAATAACTTTTGAGTGAACAGACCGATTTAAACATTTTTTTTTTTTCGAAGCATCTCGGCAAGGATACTTTATTACCGTATTTAAATTTTAAATTTGAACATTTTTGGTTCAACATTGAACCGTTCAAGCAACCTTTCCCCACCTAATAACTTTTAAGTGAACCGTCTGAATTGAATAAACTTTTTTTGTTCGAAAGATCTCGGAGAGACTCATTCCCATATTTCACTTTTCAATTCGAACCATTTTTCGTTCAATGATGAACCGTTCAGAAAAATTTTTAACATGAGCGCCTACTGGGAAATTTAAATTGAATGTTGATTCTGAACTTAAAGGCAGATTTCCTTCAAACTAACTTTGTAAGAAAACGTTTTTGATAAAAAATGTATGTAAAGTACTTTTCTGAAAAATCTTCTGTGAGGACTCTGATTCCGACTCCGACTCCGCAAACATGGCGGAAATGCAGGCTCAGAAAAAAATGACTGACTGGGCAGACGATTTTTTGTTTATTTATTCATTTTTTTTGTTTAATGTATTATTATTATTTTTATTTATTTATTTTTTTTTGGCAGACGATATTTTTTTTTTATTACAAAAATTGTTCATTCACGAGAGCATTTTATTCTTTATTTATATTTAACAACTGGCAACGGATTAAAAATAAAATTCGAGACATTTTATTAACGAACGAGGTTTTTTTTTCTTTGTTTGATAAAATGTGTTTTGATGTTCTTTGTACTTTTATTTTATTTATTATTTTTTTTTCTTTTGAAAACGATTGTGAAATTTTTCTACGGAAGAGCTATAACAGTTACATTCTTTAAAAGGTGCGACAGAACTTTATTTACTCGTTTATTTACTTTTTACGTGTCCATTTCATCTGATGAGAGGGGTATATTTTGCTTTTAGAAATCAGCTTTAAGTGCTATAAGGGTATGTTTGACAAAATTTTCAGTTTCAGATATTCAAGAGAATATTGATTAGATGCTAGAATGCCGATGTCGATGTACGGGAAAGTAGGCTCGTTTAGTTCTTGACAGAACTTCTTGTTTAAAACTATTTTTAGAATTATTTCTTTTTTTTATCACACAAAGAAATTAAACAAATAAATTTGCTGTAAAGGCTTTTTTTTCCCTTTTGCAAAAACGGAATACCGTTTAATCACCACGCAGCCGACAGTTTTCTTCTAGAACATTTTCTTTAAGAGTAGGTTGGGGACGTTTGAAATCAAACGTCAATTAGATACATCTTTTGTTTCCTGGAAAAACATTAACCGTAAGATAACGATGTCAGTTAAGAAAACTTTTTTCAGCGAGATATATACTGCAACTGTTGATTAACTGTATAACTTTTTTTTGTCGTATATTTTTATAAAACTTTTTTTTTTTTTTTGCTGAAATGTAAAACATCATCGAAAAAAAAAATCAAATGCAAAGCAACGATGTTTAAAAATCATTGACTGTAAATCGTCGCTAGTTATTAAAAAAAAAACTTTAATTGCAACTAGTGGTTAGAGAAATATGAATCTATTTTATCGCATATTTTTATTATTTTTTGTTGAAATGTAAAAAGGACATCGAAAAAAAAATAACACTGAATGCGAAACAACAATTGAAAGGTTAAAAAAAAAAGTGAAAGCAAATTTGAGATGTTTCAGAAACATCGAAAACAAAACATTGATAATAATTATAGTTTTTTCCCAAATGAGGTTAATATTGCAACTTTTGATTAAACATGAAAACTTTTTAATGAGTATGCTTATCGTATATTTTTCTTTGGCTTTCTTTGCTGTATTATAAAACATCGACATCGAAAGCAACATCTAACCCAAAACATCGATGTTGGAAAAACATCGACCCTCAAACATCGATGGTAAAAATATCGATGTTTTTCCAAAAATATCGATGTTTCTAAAACATCGACATCGATGTCGCAGCCCTAGTCTAAACCTTCTTCAGACATAGTAATCACGCTATGCTGAAAACGTTCCATTACATTCTTGTATGTAAAAACTCCCTTGGAAGAACTAGCGGCAAAAACCAATCAACACTGAATCACATAGTGGTACATGTATGTACCAAATTTTATTCTAATTCATGCAGTAAGTTTTGAGGTAGAGTCGCCCCCAAAAAAAGGGGCCAAGCAGATAGATACACACTTACAAATTTTCCTTTAAAAAAATGAACGGTAAAATTGAATTTCAGCACTTGCCAGAACGTGCAAATTCTTCCAAATTGACAATTTTTCACTGATCCAATACTTTCTTTTACACATTATATGTAGAAGGAAATGAAAACATTTCTGTTATTAAATAATATAGACTTGCTTTCCATCATGTAAGAAATTTTAACAAAAGCCAAGTTTCAAACATTGTATATCTGTCTCTTTCATTTCATTGTTCTTCAACTTCTTTCTTAACACTTAAATTTTCTTTTCGATATCAATTAAACTTGTCTTGGGCTGCTAATCTATTCGTTTTAAAGTTAGTAGATGGTGAGTCACGGTGAAATAAGCTATTGTAAATAAATAACGTACGCTTATTTGAAAATTATTTGTTTCTTGGAAAACGCTCGAAACAGTTACAAGCCGAATGGGTACATTTTTTCTAGTATTTTTCAAAAATTTTAGTTCATGCTATTGTTAACGCACACGTTCATCAACAGCAATTAACTATCTTTTGCTAATTTGGTGATAAAAAGCCTTTTCGTATGTTCTAATTTTTGGGACAAAGAGTATCAATATCGGACCTTGTACATTTTTGTCTGACGACATTTGGACTGGCGACATTTTGTGGACTGGTGACATTTTGGACTGGCGACATGGCGACATTTTGGACTGGCGACATTTTGGTCCGCGACATTTTCGACCGGCGACATTTTGAACCGGCGACATTTTGGATCGGCGGCAATTTGAACCGGCGACATTTTTTGGCCGGCGACATTTTGGACCGGCGACATTTTGAACCTGCGACATTTTGGACCGGCGACATTTTTACCCGCGACATTTTGGACCGGCGACATTTTTACCCGCGACATTTTGGACCGGCGACATTTTTACCCGCGACATTTTGGCCACGACACTTTGGCCCGCGACATTTCGGCCGTGACATTTTGGGCGTATACCAGAGAGAAGGCACCAAAACTGGCATAGATATACAGTGGAACTCCGGTAAATCGACACGCGGATAACTAAATAACCTTAGTTAGTCGTCATTTTTTCATTGAATGGTTGGTCCAATGTTAATTTCAATAGGTGGAGATCTCTCCAACTGGACATACGTTTTCAGAAACTTTTATAAGTCGAAATCCACTTGCTATTTTAGTCAACTCTTTGCTACCGATATTTGTTCACATTAAACACTTCTGAGAACTTTGCCGTTTTTGAGTAGGTCAATTCATTATTTTTCAGAAATAACTTTTGTTTGAAAATTCTCACTAGTGCTCAGAAGAGACAGCCATCACTTTGTGCTATTAGTGCAATCCCAGGGATAAGAAGGGGTTGGAGAAATTTACCAAGTGTACTCCTCAAAGAGAAATAAGGCAGCACATGTTTTCCGAACAAGTATGAGCAAATCTTTTCTCTTTGACAAGAAGCTCTTATTCCTTTTTGAAAGTTATAGATATATTCCCAATCATCAATTAAAATTGTTCTATTTATTTTGTTACTAGCAGTACCCGCACGGCGATACCCGTGAATTAAATGTAGAGGAAGTCAACTGAATAAATTTAAATCACTCCAGCCCCTTAACGTAAAATTATTATATTATTTAATTCAAATGTGCTCCACGACCTTTTAAATTTCACTAAAAGTCCTGTTAAAGTTCAAAACAATTATTCACTCCAACCATCAAAAGTAAAATTATTACATTCTTTAATTCAAATGTACTTCACAACCTTTTAAATTCCACTAAAGGTCCTGTCTAAAGTTTAAATCACAATGAGCCAAATAAATCACTGTACTGTGGAGGTCGGACTTCACACCAAATTATAATACAGTTGAAAGAGTGAAGCAGCGCACTCCAAATTTCCGGCTTAGCTAGCACAAGACAACAACAATAACAGTATAACCTCCGGATCTATTGTTGCATATTGTTTCAGAATCTTAAATAAGCATCACTGCTTAGTTACGATGACTAAACAAAAAATAGCGACAATTGCATAAAAAATCTGGTATGGACCCCACACTACTTCCTTTTACGTGTAAATTTCTTAGTGGTTGCCTTAAGTGTTAACAAGAAGTTCTGTCAAGAACTAAACGAGCCTACTTTCCCGTACATCGACATCGGCATTGTAGCATCTGATCAATATTCTCTTGATTATCTTAAACTGAAAATTATGTCAAACATACCTTTATAGCACTTAAAGCTGATTTCTAAAAGCAAAATTTACCCCTCTCATCAGATAAAATAAACACGTAAAAAGTAAATAAACGAGTCAATAAAGTTTTGTCGCACCTTTTAAAGAATGTAACTGTTATAGTTCTTCCGTAGAAAAATTCCACAATCGTTTACAAAAGAAAAAAAAATAAATAAAATAAAAGTACAAAGAACTTCAAAACACATTTTATCAAAGAAAGAAAAAAAACTCGTTCGTTAATAAAATGTCTTGAATTTCATTTTTAATCCGTTGCCAGTTGTTAAATATAAATAAGGAATAAAATGCTCTCGTGAATGAAAAATTTTTGTTAACAAAAAAAATCGTCTGATAAAAAAAAAATAATAATAATTTAAACAAAACAAATAAATAAATAAACAAAAAATCGTCTGCCCAGTCAGTCATTTTTTCTGAGCCTGCATTTCCGCCATGTTTGCGGAGTCGGAGTCGGAATCAGAGTCCTCACAGAAGATTATTCAGAAAAGTACTTTACAATACATTATTTATCAAAACCATTTTCTTACAAAGTTAGTTTGAAGGAAATCCGCCTTGAAGTTCAGAATCAACATTCAATTTAAATTTCTCCGTAGGCGCTCATGTTGAAATTTTTTCTGAACGGTTCATCATTGAACGAAAAATGGTTCAAATTGAAAAGTGAAATATAGGAATGAGCCTCTCCGAGATCTTTCGAACAAAAAAAAGTTTATTCAATTCGGACTGTTCACTTAAAAGTTATTAGGTGGGGAAAGGTTGTTTGAACGGTTCAATGTTGAACGAAAAAAATGTTCAAATTGAAAATTTAAATACGGTAATGAAGCATCCTTGCCGAGATCTTTTGAACAAAAAAAAGTTTGTTTAAATCGGACTGTTCATTCAAAAGTTATTAGGGGTGAGAGCTTATTTGAACGGTTCAATGTTGAACGAAAAATCGTTCAAATCGAAAATGTAGATACGGGAATGAAGTATTCTTGATAAGATCTTTCGAACAAAAAAAAAGTTTATTCAATTCGGACGGTTCACTTAAAAGTTATTAGGTGGGGAAAGGTTGCTTGAACGGTTCAATGTTGAACCAAAAACGTTCACATTAAAAATTTAATACGGTAATGAAGTATCCTTGCCGAGATCTTTCGTAAAAAAAATGTTTAAATCGGACTGTTCATTCAAAAGTTATTAGGGGTGACAGCTTGTTTGAACGGTTCAATGTTGAACGAAAAATTGTTCAAATCGAAAATGTAGATACGGGAATGAAGTATCCCTGAAAAGATCTTTCGAACAAAAAAAAGTTTGTTCAAATCGGACTGTTCATTCAAAAGTTAGTATCGCGGGACCGGTTGTTTGAACGGCTCAAAGTTGAACCAAAAATTGTTCAAATCAAAAAATCAAATATGGGAATGAGCTGTACTCGCTGAGATCTTTCCAACAAAAAAAAATGCGTCCAAATAGGAATGTTCATTCAAAAGTTATTAGGGGGGACAGACAGACCGACAGACCGACCGACCGACAGACCGACACACAAATTCCCCATCTCAATACCCTACTTTCAAATTTTTAATTTTTCGATATTCATTTTACCTTTTTATTTTTTTAACTTGGCGATATTTTTTTCGACTTGGCGATATTTTTTTAACTTGGCGATATTTTTTGGACTTGGCGATATTTTTTTAGATGCATTAAGCTACTTTTCATACTTTTTTCGTCTTTCTTTTATTTTTAATGGGAAAGTAGGCTAAAAAAAAGTGCTTGGAGTGAGCAAGGTAACAATTCAAATATTTACTCCCCTAATCTGCCACGAAACAATGTAAAAAATATTTTACAATGATTAATTTTCTAAATATTGCTGATTTTAATATCATTCAGTGAATTTTTCGCAAAATATCGCCAATAGCGCCAAGTTGAACCCAAATTCAAAAAATATTTTTTTCGATAAATTTGTGGCCAACTTGGCGATATGTCGCCAAGTTGGCGTCGAACACTTGGCGACCAAAAGCTTGGCGACATATCGCCAAGTGGTCGCGCCAATTCATATCACTTGAGTCTGCGTTGAAATTAACACTGATTTACCCCAAAAAAGGGGTAAAACACCCCCTTGGGAACATTCGAATGCAACTACAAGGGGAGGTGCACAACTAGACCATCCTCAGAGCCTACATACCAAGCTAGAAGCTTCTACGGCGTATGGTTTTTGAGTTATGCGAGGCACATACATACATGCGCACATACGTATATACAGACGTCACGAGAAAACTCGTCGTAATTAACTCGGGGGTGGTTGAAAAGGATTTTTCGGCTGCTTATATGTTGGTAGGTACATATGCACGTGCTGACAGGTCGAAAAAACTACTGAACATTCATTCAGGGGTGAGCAAAATCTAAATTTAGACTCAAATTTGAGTGATTTTTTTTTTCGCGATTACAATACTTCCTTTACTACGTAAAAGGAAGTAAAAAACTGCAAAAAATCTCAGTTGCTGAAAAATTCTCGAAAGCATTACTGAGAGGTAATTTTCGACGAGTTTTTCAAGGTATTGGTGTCACAGTCATTCCAAAATTTAAAACATACCAGCGGGTGACCGAGCTCCGCTCCAGGAAAACAGGTATCGAAGCTAACTCGAAGATTTAAATTTTCAATTGTGATTTATCAAAACAATACATGCCATAAGAAAATTTGTGAAACCATTGGTGAAAAGATAACCGGTTAAAGTGCACCATTGTAAACTATTCTAAACAAAGTTAGAGTTTGGAAAGGGAACTATTCTATACAAAGATTAAGTTTGAAAATTCATAGGAAATAAAATGTAATTGATAATAAAAAAACTATACAATTAAAGAAATGGTACAAAGTGAGCAGTGTAAAGATTGAAGTGTGTTGAAGTTCAATATTTTTGACAAATTTATTTAGAAAAACCAAACCTCGTGATTCCTCGTGGCCAAAAACCCCAGACCCCCAAGTTTACCGGAGTTAATTAATTCTGGGGCGATTTTCGACTTGGCAACCATTCCTCGTATTACCCCTAACGTGTACCAGGGGACCGAGCCCGCTCGGTTAAAGAAAAAGCAGTTTGTAAACTCGTGTTTTTTTCTAAAGTGCGAAGTACTTATTTAGATAAACTTGAAAAGCATTTTTGAGCCTTTGGTTGCAATTACGCATTCAAAACAGCCGTAATTTATTTTTAAAAACACAACCCTATTTAATCCATGCTCACCGTAAAATCACACCTAATTTCATTTCATTTGGCGCCGAAGGCGCGGGAGGCTTTGATGCGAATGGATGCAGAGTCTCTGTTCTCCAGTACGCATTTTGTTCCAGTTGGTTTTGACTTTCACTTCACTTCACACTCCAGGTCCCCCCCGTACATACCACAACTCGCTTTTTAACCGGGATGGGGCCCTGAAGAGCGCTCTGTTCATTTTTAACCAGGCCCAAGGGCCGAGTAAACCCTTGGCCCAGCACACCCCAGATAGTCCGTGGTTCAGCTCCGGAATTATTGCTAGAAATCAAGTTTCGCAGTAAAAATTTTGACACGAAAGAAAATACCACTTTTTTGTAAAATTATGCTTAGTAATTACGAGAAAAAAAGTTCTGGAACTAACTCCTGCAATTAAGTTCGAAAATTGAAATTAAATGAAGAACTTTATCATATTTGCGAGCGAACATTTTTCTTTTATCGTTGCATCGTCCAGCAACTCGGAACCAATCACAGACAAGGAAAATGTAAACATGTTGCTCCGCTATAATCTCGTCTACTTTTCCACGTAAAAGCAATGATTTTGCTGCGGTAAATACAGGTTTGACGAGTTGTAAAATTCATTATAGATGGTAATTTAGAGGGTGAATTTCGTAAAATAATGAACGAAACATGGTCGACAATTTTATTTTACTCTGAATAGTAGAATAAATTGAACTGTAGCTCCGGAGCGGAAAATGTATTACGGAACGGTTTCAGTATATTCTGTGGGTTGGCTACCTTTCGGCTTGGCGACATTTTCTTCAACGCCGAGCCGTGCTTACCATGAACGACTGTAAAACTTCAGCTGGTAGTCTGGGAGCAACTGGTTCTCCGTGAGATTTTTGTGATATAATTATGGGAGTTAGTTTTTCTGAAAGATATTGGCACCAGAAGTACGAATTCGGATGTAACCACCCCCAAAAATAGTGCAGGGGAGCGGCTAAAGTTACAAAAAATGGATTCACTAAAATAGCCATATCTACATTATTTCATGGCTCATAACCAGTTTTCAAAACGTAAAATGCTTAAATACAGGACAAAAAAACATTTGTTACGGTTTCTCGATAAACAGAAAATAGGATGTTAAGTCGTTGGTGGAAAAATCAAGTCAATTCCTCTGCTCTATGGCAGCTGCTTGCTCTCAAATATTAGTTATCATTTCGGGAAATTTATTCGAAGCAGGTTCGTTGATGTTTTGGCTCTAATTGTAACGTGCTAAGCCCCCGTTTATACTGCGTTCTACTCGGGGGTCTTTTTGCAGTAAATTGTTTGAAAAGTAAGTCTAAATACTAACCTGTACGAACGAAATAAAATATGTAGCATATACTCCTTTTTTAGGACATTTAGAAGAACGAAAGAGGATTGTGTTTCTAGAAAATATCTTGAGTTGATTCAAATCTGCTTGAAATGCCGTGATTACTGTAATATTTTGTGATGGAGTTGATACTTCTGCCTTCTGCGATGTAAGTTCCGCAGCACAGTTCAACACATTTTTGAGAATATTTGGAAATAATGTGATAAGAATGAATCTTGATCATGAAGAACTCCAATGATGTACGTTTAAAAACCGAAACGAAAAAACAAAAACGACGCAGCGCTTCGTACACATGACTCAGACATAATGCTGTAAACACTGGTTGCCAAACGTTAGAAAACGAAGCTGTGATGCCAAATTATTATTAAATTTGACATTCTATAAGAACAAAAATTCGTTTTAGTTTCAAAATTCGAAGAATAAAACAAATATTTCTGCATTTTACAAACCGAAACAGTTAATACACAACGCTTTGCACTTGCACTTGAGAGAAGCTGTATAAAATAAACACTGCGTATTACGATCGAATGTTTGTTTACGTTTTCGGCGCTTCCCATTGGCTCGTCGGAAGAAAATTCGGTGTAATATCACCTACGCGTTTGTGAAATAGTTCGTTATTTAATGGCACTTTTTTGTACTTGAGAGCAGCGTTTTATTCCAGAACTTTTAATATTGTTCACCTTAAATCTTTTTTTCGTACACTTCCGTCGCTTTCTCGTGTCTAAAAAATATTTTTGCCAAACGAAACGATATGGCTTACCGTCCCACGGACTAAGAGGTTTCGTTTCACTTGGAGGATTTTGTGACCACGAACATTTTTAACGTCCCCCAGCAACCATTAATGAAGACGGTGGATCTTTGATCGGCGGCTAAATGATCGACCCAAGACCCTCCGGTTACGAGTCTGACGACTAACCGATTGGACAACCGCGACCTCAGGCTCCTATATAGACGAGCCGACGCATCAAGATTACCACTTAGGATCCAGCGCGTGTGTGAGGATTGTCTTTTCTGGCCAGTTATCGCTTTTTGGTAACTTTTTACGTAAATTAACAAAGCTTGGCAATGTCCCGAAACTTTGCTCTGGTAACCCTAATTCCTCAACAATGAAAAATGAAAGTTAAAGTTAATAAGTTGGATCCAAAGTGGTGAAACTTAACCCTCGTGGGTCCCTCCCATTTCAGTTACACTCAAGACCCTTGGGGTCATAAACGACCCCAATGCTTCCTTTAATTAATTCATTATAATTATTGAATGTTACATGCATTATTTAAGTTCACACACTTTTTAATGCTAAAAAAACAAAAAATAAAAAGATACAATTAAAGTAAAATTTAGTTTATGAATTAAAATTATAATTTTAGAGCAAAACTTACAATAACTGTAGATTTATTTACATCTGTTACAGACCTGAAAAAACATGATTTTTGCAAGTGAATTTCAAACACTTATGACATTTTTCAATGCATTTTCTGTCCAGTTCTCTTGGACAAAAGTTGCAACGTCCTCTTTTTTTGGCCTCCTGGGGAAGTGACCCCAAGGGTCTTATGTGCAAAAAATGCAATTCGGGAAAAATAAAACACAATAATAGCATTATTTTGAATAGAAAACTAGAAGAATAAAAGCCACAAAATGCCATTAAAAACAAATGGTTGATTAACAAAATATATTAAACAGAAATTGCATTGGGGTCACATATGACCCCAAGGAACCCACGAGGGTTAAGCTTGATGCGTCGGCCTGTCTATACAGCGGCTCTACCGCTGCCCATACCCAATTCTAACTTTATTTTGATCGATCTCTTTTAAATTTCAAAAACAATAACAGGAGCTGAAGCGGAATTCATTCTTGCTTTTGGAGCATCTGACAGAAATAGCCGCTACCAAACTGCTGGCAAACAACCTTATCTAAAAGTTGTGTATATCTTCACACTGGTAACAAAACATACTTTACCCTAATCTATTATCTCCACGCTTTTTAAGTATTGCGGTACCCTGTTTCCGGACCTCTCTTTGCTGCCCTAAAATATTTTTAGCTGCAAGTATTTTTAGCTAGAGTGAAGATATACTCAGTTTCTGTATTAGGTAAGTTATCTGCAACTCGGCTACAGCTATTCCGATTGATGAGCCCAAAGCAAGGGCAAAACTGCAGACTTAAAATGCTGTAAAAGAGCTGTTCTTTATTGCTTGCAATTCTGACTTAGCTACGTTTGTGAGATGATATTTTACCATCTTAGCTTTATTGAAGTATAATCTGTCTGGTGCAACAAAACAATATTGTGATGCATTAATTACAAAACAAGAAATTCCTACTTTAATGCACATTGAAAAGGCATTTTCTATTAACTGAAAACTATTTATTTCTTTATTCAGTACTAGCAGTACCCGCACGGCGATGCCCGTGCAATAAATGTAAAGGAAGTTAACTAAATAAAGTTTAACTCACTCTTAAGACTTCTTTTCGTGTGTGTGTGTGTGTGTGTGTGTGTGTGACTAACTTATTTATTTTTAGCGAAACTTTTACGTTTCAATGGAACTTTTGACACAACTGTAGAGCCAAGATTTTCGAAAACTCTCAACGACCACAGCAATATTGCCCTTGAAATTTAATATAATTCACCGATTTAACCGTAATTTCAATGTAAAATTGGTCGCCAAATCTAAATTTATTAACATAGGGAACCGATTGTATCAGGTAGATCAGCCACAACCATTCTTCCATGATTTTAATGTGAACATTAAAAGGAAAGAAATATAATGTCTTTCGTACCATCTCTTTGAAGTGATTACAATCTAACAGTGACCCTCAAATAATCAAGATTTCACTGGCCGGGAAGTTTGGAAAATTTCCCGGTTAACTGAACAGCGGTGTTACAGAAAATGTCAGAATGGAACTATTATTATTAAAAATTTAGTGATGGCGGCATTAAATACATGTTTTAAACATGCAATAAAATACGCTTTAAACTGCAAACAACTACTGTTCCTTCCCAGACCGTTTTATTTTTCTTTGAGTTGGAGAAAGTAGTGTTTCACTGGCTGGGAGGTTTGGTAAATTTCCTGATTGTCGCCAAACTTTACGACGCCAAATGCGAAGAGGAACTGAATAGACATCCCTAAATTTTTAACAATGATAGTTCCATTGTGACATTTTCGGGAACCCCGAATTTTGAGGAAGTCAACTTAATAAATTTAAATTCACTTTAACCTCCTCTGAAGAAAAAATATTATATCCTTTAGTTCAAATGCGCTCCACAACCTTTTAAATTCCACTTAAAGTCATGTTAAAGTTTAAATCAATTCGCCAAATAAATATAAGAGACAGAAAGTTAAGTAAGTAACAGGAGATATTAATTAATCAAATTGAATAAATTTTCAAGGCTTAAATCTATACGCAAATTTAAACCACAAAGTAACTTCAGGGACAAAAGAGCAGCTGATCAGGAAAATGGCTCTAGTGTTTCAGTTCTGCGTAGAGTTAGGCCTTGAAAATTGACTAAATTTGATTAATTAATATCTCCTGTCCTAATTAACGGACAGAAACGTGCTAAAACTTTTCTTTTTCAGAAAAAAAACCCTTTCCAACGATATATAATGTTTTGGGGTGGGGGGAGGTTTTCCCCCCTCAATTATGGCGGATACACTAAAAATGAGACTAATTAATTAATTTAAAAATAACTAATTCGAAATTAAAAATTTGGGCTTCGAGGTGCACGAGGGCGGGGTACGTTCGAATTTTTGAGCCAAGTTTCAGGTCTGTAGGTGCTGTGGGGGCTTCTGGCCAGCGGTTACAAACGTACAAACGACAAACGAACACCGTCATCTTTATATATATAGATGATTTTGTTCATTTTGCTCAGCTTTATTATCTGCAAAGGATTAATTTATTTTTAATTGTTTAAATATTTTTTTGTTTTTGAACAATACCTTTTGCATTCTATTATTTATTTATGACAAAAATTCTTATAATTTGCTAATTATATATTTTCCAGTGTTTGATAAGAAACATTATACTTTGTTTATGCCATTTTTCTACTGGGTTTATCGATACAAATTTATTAGTTTACTTTCTGAAATGTAAATTTATGCTTCAATTTAACATTATATTTGCTGCAATTAGTTTTTAAATTCGTAAACTATGCATGTAGCGACAAATGAGCATGCAGCAAAAATCCTTCAAATTTTACCAGAGGCAAAGCGGTAGCGGGCAACGATAGTATGCAATATGTTTTGCATACAGTTGTTTTGAGGAAACAAGAAATATTTTTTTAGTATGCATTGCGCCAAAGGGATTCCTGCAGCAGAAAAATGCGTCTATAATACATGCAATTATTAAGTGAATCATAACAATGTTTGTTCGCCTTAGTTTCCCCACGAAAATAACCATTTACTACAAATTAAAACCAAGTAACCCCCCCCCCCCCCAGATCAATGGTGCACTCCTCTCCTAATACCACAAAGGTCCCCAAGAGTGCGAGTGCGAGTGCCCCTCACCTAAACACCTCCTCCACTGAAAAATTCAATGGCGCAGTCTGCGCAATGACCCTCCCCCCCTCCACTTGATTAAATTTGAAGTGAAAGTTTCAAAATGAAAAACAGTAGAGCCCGCGTAGCGAAATAGCCATTTTGCCACAAAAGAATTCTAATTAGATATTCTGTAATCCGTGATCAAAATAATGCATTGCAACGGTTTGGGACATTGAAAATATATTGTATTAAACGGGATATTCTTTTGACCGATATTTTAACAAGCGGACTCGACTGTATTCTGTAGGACCTATTTCACAGGTTTTTTAATAACACTTGACATCCTAATATGAGACTTGACACACAAGAGTAAAAATATACAAAGAATATATGGATTTTTGGAAGGAAAAAAGAAAAGAAATAAAAGCCAATTTTTCCCTTGCACTTGTTTTATTTCGGTTCTTAGAGCATGAAATCAAAAAAGAAAAAAAAAAAAAACACCAGTTTAAAAAGTAACGAATTCTATTGATCATTTTATTTTTAATTCTGAAGAATGTATGAAATGTTTAGAACTTTAACGAAATGTTATGATAGAAATTTATTCGCCGAGTTCCGAGATAAATACAAATTAAAATAATTTATTCTTCACGGAATAAAAGAATTAAAGTAACAATTCTTCACACTACAGAGATCCAAATTTAAATGCTCTGTGCTTAAAGCAATATAATGTTTTCTTTTTTCTAAGAACTGCCATCGTGATATCAGAGTACATTTATGCTGTACCATTTGGAAAATAACTTGTTATTTACAGAATAAAATAAAATTACCCACAGGATTGGAAGTAGTAATATTAAAAAAAAACTTTATTTCAATAAAAAATTGCAAAAAATTAAATAATTTTCCATAAAAACAGCAATTTCTTACCTTTTTTTAATTTCTTCGAATTCTATCATCTGTCATTGAATTCCAGCCATCTGTCAAAACTAATCAACGTTGCCATGGAACTCCATGGGAAAGTTTAGCCACACAGCGCTCAAGTGGCAGAATTAGGAAGCTCGGCTGTTTCTTCATTTTAGGTAGGGACTTAAAAAATTGTGGTAGCCAGTAAGTACAGCGACATCTAGTGGAGCCATGTTTAAATTTATTAGTTCATTCGATTCTAAAAAAAAAAAATAACTTACGCAAAATGATTTATTATAAGCGATTCTCAATACAAGTTTAATAAATAGATTTTTTTCAAATGTGTTTTATCAATTTCTTAATGAAACGCTCAAGTGTGCAGTCAATAATTGCTGACCTTTGCTTTAGATTTTGAATATTCTAAAAAATAAGGGGAAAAAAGAAAAGAAGACTAGGAAGAAAATTCAACTGAGAAGAATGAAAGCATGAAGTCAAGTAAAACGGCATTAAATCAAGGCATGAAATTGGATGAAACAGCGAAGGTGAGCTTTAAAATTTCTTCTCTTTTCTATTAGATAAGACAGATGTATGTGTGTGTGATTTTTTCAAGTGGAAGCTCTATTAAAAATTTCCATTATAAATGAATAAACTAGCTTTAATTATTTATCTTAAATGGAATCAAATTTTTTTGAAAATATTTGGCACATTGTTGTTGAAAATTACGAAAAGAAATATCTACTTATATTAAAAACTGAGTATCTTTCTAACTTTCTTTCTATCTTTCTAACTATCTTTCTAACTATCTTTCTATGTCACGCTTCTTTCTCCTGAACGCCAATGAACTGAAAGTCGAACCAGGTACCGATAGATAGGTAATTTTTCAGGCTTCATTAGTTTCAATTTATATCATTATACGATTTTAATTAGCGAAGATATTAATTAATAAGTAGTCAAATTTATAGCGATTAAGCCTAATAAATGATTAAATATGAAATTCATTCTTGCAAAACGTGGTTGCTATGAAACAACTAATAACAATGATAATGAGAATTTTGAATGAAGGCTTAACTAAATCAAACACGAAACTCATAAGCGGGCCACTTATGTAGTAATTTTATCGCTAGCTACTGGTAATATTTTGAAACATTTATTTGTTGAAGAGCCATCTACTTATATTAAAAACTGAGTATCTATGTCTGCTTTTTTAATTTGAGTGAGCTGAGCTTAATGAAACTTTCCTCACCATCTTGAAGGTGCGAAGCATCTTAATAATTCGGAATGATTTTTTTTTTTATATAGGAAAAAAGTAAAGGCGTGAAGCGCCTGTTAGCGAGCCGCCTTGGCGGGGAGTAGTTTCTTGAAATTTTCCTCACTACTTTCAAGGCACGAAGTGTCCGTGCAACGCCGGGCCAAGTGCGTGGTATGTCTTGAAATCGAATGAACATTAAATTATATCAAATAATATAACTTCAGAATGAGGTAAAAGTTGGGTGGCGGGGGGACGTTATGCATCAACATGCCGCAGGAAGCTAATCTAGCTGCCCTGGCAGCTAGTCTACTTATATTAAAAACTGAGTATCTTTCTAACTATCTTTCTATCTTTCTTTCTATCTATGTCACGCTTCTTTCTCCTGAACGCCAATGAACTGAAAGTCGAATCAGGTACCGATAGATAGGTAATTTTTCAGGCTTCATTAGTTTCAATTTATATAACCAGCGGGTGACCGAGCTCTGCTCGAGGAAAACAGGTGTCGAAGCTAACTCGAAGATTTAAATTTTCAATTGTGATTTATCAAAACATCACATGCCATAAGAAAATTTGTGAAACCATTGGTGAAAAGATAACCGGTTAAAGTGCACCATTGTAAACTATTCTAAACAAAGTTTCGGAAAGGGAATTATTCTATACAAAGATTAAGTTTGAAAAGTCATAGAAAATAAAATGTAAGTGATAATAAAAAAAACTATACAATTAAAGAAATGGTACAAAGTGAGCAGTGTAAAGATTGAAGTGTGTTGAAGTTCAATATTTTTGACAAATTTATTTAGAAAAACCAAACCCCGTGATTCCTCGTGACCAAAAACCCCAGACCCCCAAGTTTACCGGAGTTAATTAATTCTGGGGCGATTTTTGACTTGGCAACCATTCCTCGTATTACCCCTAACGTGTACCAGGGGACCGAGCCCGCTCGGTTAAACAAAAAGAGGTTTGTAAACTCGTGTTTTTTTCTAAAGTGCGAAGTACTTATTTAGATGAACTTGAAAAGCATTTTTGACCCTTTGGTTGCAATTACGCATTCAAACCAGCCGTAATTTATTTTAAAAAACACAACCTTATTTAATCCATGCTCACCGTAAAATCACACCTAATTTCATTTCATTTGGCGCCGAAGGCGCGGGAGGATTTAATGCGAATGGATGCAGAGTCTCTGTTCTCCAGTACGCATTTGGTTCCAGTTGGTTTTGACTTTCACTTCACTTCACACTCCAGGTTCCCCCCCCCCCGTTCATACCACAACTCGCTTTTTAACCGGGATGGTGCCCTGAAGAACGCTCTGCTCATTTTTAAACCTGGCCCAAGGGCCGAGCAAACCCTTGGCCCAGCACCCCCCAGAGGTTTCGTTTCACTTGGAGGATTTTGTGACCACGAACATTTTTTACGTCCCCCAGCAACCATTAATGAAGACGGTGGATCTTTGATCGGCGGCTAAATGATCGACCCGAGACCCTCCGGTTACGAGTCTGACGACTAACCGATTGGACAACCGCGGCCTCAGGCCCCTATATAGACGAGCCGACGCATCAAAATCACCACTTTGGATCCAGCGCGTGTGTGAAGATTGTCTTTTCTGGCCAGTTATCGCTTTTTGGTAACTTTTTACGTAAATTTAACAAAGCTTGGCAATGTCCCGAAACTTTACTCTGGTAACCCTATTTCCTCAACAATAAAAAATGAAAGTGAAAGTTTATGAGTTGGATCCAAAGTGGTGAAACTTAAGCTTGATGCGTCGGCCTGTCTATATAGCGGCTCTACCGCTGCCCATACCCAATTCTAACTTTATTTTGATCGATCTCTTTTAAATTTCAAAAGCAATAACAATTCTAACATGTTGCCAAAAATTATTTGCCAAATACCATAAAAACATAAATTTACGCTGATGGGATTAAATATGAAATCCATTGTTAGCACGCGGTTGCTATGAAACGGTAACAATAAGAGAAATCATAAAGAAAATGGCGTAGTAAGAAATCTTCTCAAACATTTAATGAATCCTATCTGTAACTCCGAACTTTTCGACCGTAGCGCTTCAAAACCGTTGCCAATCGATTCCCCGTGGCCAAAAACCCCAGACCCCCAAGTTTACCGGAGTTTATTTATTCCGGGGCGATTTTCGACTTGACAAACATCTCTCGTATTATAGTATCTCCCCAAAAACAACAGTGTTGTAAAAAAATCCCCCGCCAAGAAAACCTTAAATACTCAGCCTTAAAAAGTTATGATATCGAGTTTTCCCGCCAAGTTTGTGCCTAACTACAACTAACCTGTATGTATAGTTCTTTTAAATTGTTTTCAGTCCTGCCAGGCGGGAAGCTTTGTCTTGTGAGGTGGTTGCTTAATGAGTAAAAACTTCCCGCCTGGCAGGACTGAAAACAATTTAAAAGAACTATACATACAGGTTAGTTGTAGTTTGGCACAAACTTGGCGGGAAAACTCGATATCATAACTTTTTAAGGCTGAGTATTTAAGGTTTTCTTGGCGGGGGATTTTTTTACAACACTGTTGTTTTTGGGGAGATATCACATGTTTTTGCATTAATATTATTTCTTTGCCTGTTTTTTTTTCTCTTCAAAATTTACTTTGCATGTTTTTTTTTCCCTTCAACATTTTTCTTGGCGGTCCGACATCTGTGGTTTTCTTGGCGGCATGCATTTGGTGCAAAAGTTCAAGGATCTTCTTCAGTCTAGGATAAATTTGAAATCAATCACAATGTACCACCCGAACCGACTCAAAACAAAGCTAGTTGCTAACAATACTACGATTAAATTAAAAGTTTAAAAAAAAACCCCAACCCTTACTGCCGATCTCATATTAAAATGAACTAAATTGAAGATCCCTTTTAAAAGCCTTATGCAATAAAATCAATTACAAATATTTTATTTGTTAACAAATAGAAACTGGCAACAGATGAAATTATAAATCATTGAGTTTTCTTTCCTCGTGGCCCAACAATGAAAACATAAATGCTCAGATGTTGAACAGAGCTAGTAGATAGAAATCGGACCAATTTTAAGCATTAATAACTCCGGGGTGCGATGACCCCGGGGGTTAAATTTTGGGAAAATGTCCTCAATGTCTCATCGAGAATATTCATACCAAAAATCAACACTAAAGACCCCCGGGGAGAAAAGATACGGAAAATAAAAACGAGGGGGGAGGGGGTGGGGGGTCGAAAAACCCCCTATGCCGAGCTTTGGGACAAAATAAATGTGGGTGCAAAAGCAGAGCTCAATCCGAGTTACCGTTTAGTCTGGACCCCTGTCAAACAATTTTTAAAAAGTGCGAAAAATAGCGATTTTATAACATATATCACCCCTCCCCCTGAGGGTCCTGGATGTTTTGCTTTAGTATGTGCCGTCAGGGGCCGCTGGAGATTGAGTATACCAAAAATGAACTCTAAGGATCTTTGTGGGGCTGAGATACAGAGGGGTGAAAACCCCGGTTTGGTTACTCGCGTAAACAGTCCTAGTCGCTCTTTTACATTTTTATTGACGACGGAAATTTCTTGGCGGCTTGTATTTGGTTTTCTTGGCGGGGCGGGACGCTCCCGCGTCCCGTGATAGGATTATACGATTTTAATTAGCGAAGATATCAATTAATAAGTAGTCAAATTTAAAGCGATTAAGCCTAATAAATGATTAAATATGAAATCCATTTTTGCAAAACGTCGTTGCTATGAAACAGTAATAACAATGAGAATGAGAATTTAGAATGAAGGCTTAACTAAATCAAACACGAAACTCATAAGCGGGTTACTTACGTAGTATTTTTATCGCTAGCTACTTGTAATATTTTGAAGCATTCATTTGTTGAAAAGCCATCTACTTATATTAAAAACTGAGTATGTCTGCTACTTTCCCTTGATCGAGCAGAACTTGCTGTAACTTTTCTCACCATTTTGAAGGCGCGAAGCATCTCAATAATTTGAATGATTTTTTTGATGCAGGAAAAAAGTGAAAGAGTGAAGCGCCTACTAGCGAGCCGCCTTGGCGGCGAGTATTTTTTTGAAACATTCTTTACTACTTTAAAGGCGCGAAGCGCCCGTGCAACGCCGGGCCACGCAGCTAGCTGCTTGGGCATTAGTGGGCCACGTACGTAGTATGTCTTAAAATCTTATGAAAATTGAATTATATTAAATAATATCACATCAGAATGAGGTAAAAGTTGGGTGGCAGGGGGACATTATGCATCAGCATGCCACAGGAAGCTAATCTAGCTGCCCTGGCAGCTAGTCTACTTATATTAAAAACTGAGTATCTTTCTTTCTTTCTTTCTTTCTATCTTTCTTTCTAACTATCTATCTATGTCACGCTTCTTTCTCCTGAACGCCAACGAACTGAAAGTCGAACCAGGTACCGATAGAAAGGTAATTTTTCAAGCTTCATTAGTTTCAATTCATATAATTATACGATTTTAATTAGCGAAGATATTAATTAATAAGTAGTCAAATTTAAAGCGATTAAGCCTAATAAATGATTAAATATGAAATCCATTGTTGCCAAACCGTCGTTGCTATGAAACAGTAATAACAATGATAATGAGAATTTTGAATGAAGGCTTAACTAAATCAAACACGAAACTCATAAGCGGGCCACTTACGTAGAATTTTTATCGCTAGCTACTTGTAATATTTTGAAACATTCATTTGTTGAAAAGCCATCTACTTATATTAAAAACTGAGTATCTATGTCTGCTTTTTTCCTTTAAGCGAGCTGAACTTACTGAAACTTTCCTTACCATCTTGAAAGCGCGAAGCATCTCAATAATTCGAATGATTTTTTTATATAGGAAAAAAGTAAAGGCGTGAAGCGCCTGTTAGCGAGCCGCCTTGGCGGGCAGTAGTTTCTTGAAATTTTCCTCACTACTTTCAAGTCACGAAGTGCCCGTGCAACGCCGGGTCACGTGCGTGGTATGTCTTGAAATCTAATGAACATTAAATTATACTAAATAATATAACTTCAGAATGAGGTAAAAGTTAGAGAGGGCGCACGTTATGCATCAACATGCCGCAGGAAGCTAATTTAGCTGCCCTGGCAGCTAGTATTGATTAGAAAATTTGATTGCTTAACTTGTTTTAGGAAAGTGAAAATGTAAGAATTTGAATATCAGTTAACGGACTTGATTTAGGTGGTTTAAAATCCGGCTAACTGCGACAGCTCTGAGTGATACCAGGACAATTTTAAAATTGTTTTAAATGTAATTAACATTCTTTAATTGTTTAATTGGTAAATTTCGATATAATTTTTTAATGCTCTTTTATACAAAAATGATTTTGATCATTACCATTGAATGGAAAAATGTAAAGGACAATAGTGAATAGAGTTTTTTATGTTTCTTATATTATTTACATAATATTTCTATATTTGAACTAAATTAAAAATATATAGCTAGAATATTAAAATTAAATAAACCTGGTTAATTGTTATATTATTTGCTTTAAAGCTTTTCAATTTTAAAAATAAACCTCCAGACAATTATTTTAGCAGTTTGGAACAAGCCATGGGAATGAAGGATATTCACAACATTTTTTTTTATGAATAATAAAATTGATTTATTTATTTCTTCCACTTATACTAGTGCACATAGATATGCACAAAGATAAGTATTTCAAAAATTTACCGTTTGTTTTGTTGACATCTAAGGACATAAAATGATGTATGCAACCGAGTCACAAAGCTACTATAACGACTTAGAGTGTTATAATTCGCAGGAATAACATCGAGGACGCCAGTCAGCTACATGCAATGTGTGCAATGTTGAAGTGAGATTTAAATTTTATGGTTTTAGTTGATTTTAAAACCTTTTGTTACTAAATCATGTGCTACATTCTCAAACGTTGGATTCAAGAAAATGAGACATAGTTACGCAAGTTAGAGCCAGACATTAGTCTTAACGCAGGTCAGGCATTTTACACAATTTGTTTAAGAATGTTTGGTAAGAATTTGTCTTAATGTTCCTATTTGTAACAATACGACTTTTGATGTTGCATTTGTGCTTGAACTTTTAAAATCTTTCTTGATATTTTTTTATTCTCGTGTATGTACGTAAAAAGGCTTAAGTATTAAAAAAAAAAAAACCACCTCATTGCTAGGTTACTTGAGGGTTCAAAATAAACAGTCGTCAGTCGTATTTTGCAACTTACGACCACGGTTTCAAATCCAGCCGTAAATTCCGACGTCTAACTTTTTACTGAAAAAATTTTGACTATCCTAATATTACGCCCTGTCATCATTTTTGTCAGCTTTATATAGCACGCACAATAGATTCAAACTTGCTTTTTAGCTTACTTTTCCCGTAAAAGGAAAAGAAAGAATTAAAAAAAACACACAAATGAAGGCTTAATGCGTCTTAAAAATGTCGATAAAACCAAAAATAAGTGAAGTAATAAGATGAATATATTAGATTCAAAAATTTGAAACTAGGGTTTTGAGATGGGGAAAACATATTCGGTCACTCTGTCGGTCCGTGTCTCCCTAATCACTTTTGAATGAATAGTCCGATTTCAACAAACTTTTTTTTGAATAAAACTATTTACAACGTTTAAAAGCACAAAAAAAAAAAAAACGATTAAAAAGGCATTCATAAGTGAGTACTTATTTGTGCTTTTAAGCGTTGTAAATAGTTTCATTCATCCTTGCACAAAGTTAATGATTTTAACCCATTTAAGCCAAAGTTTTTTTAAACAATTATTTTCAATTTTTATCTGCTTGAAACTCTTAGGGCACTGCTCCACATTGACGTAAAGCAGAAACGTAAAACGGATTAAATGGTTATTCCTATGGAAAGTACCCGGATTTTCTGTTTCTGCCTTCAGTTTCGGTCGCGTTTTCCGCTGATGTGGAGCAGGGCCCTTAGTTGGAATTGTTTTGAATACATTTTAGGCGTCAAATAGATCACCGCTGCCATATTTATTAAGTTATTCAATGTCCTGTTTATGGGACACTGGGCATATACAGGGTGTTCCAAGTTAACCTTCATGACCTCTATTTCCTCAACCGTTCGTCCTAGATGCATATTTCCATTTGCAAAATTGCTCGAAATGAGGAGGTGAGTTAAGATATGGAAAGTTTGAAGCGAAAAAATAATTGGTTAAGAAATAAAAAATTTAACTTTTTATAGGGGCTCCGCGCCCCCAAACTTATATTTAGGGAAATAATCTCCATTGAAAAATAATACTAACACAAAAAAATGGCATTTATGCGATAAAAATCCATGGAGAAATGAAACATGAAACTGTATGATTTATACCACTTTACACTAGCATTATTTTAAGTGATTTTGGGGCCCATATACACGCGAAAATCACACCATTCAGAGTTCTTTAATAACAAAATTTTCTTTATTTTCCAAAAATATATTTCACTGTAAAAGTTGTTTAGCATGGGAATTAAAATACGAAAAAAAAAAAAAAAATAGGAAAGAATGAAATTGTCTTGCTGAATTCGCGAATATGTAAATTTACCGACTGCATAGTGATTGCTTGAAATAACGTAGGCCCTTCACTGCAGAATAAAATCGGCTTAACTAGATGCATTTCGTTAAGGCTTGAAGTTACGATGTACACTACGGAACAGTATGTAGAAATGTTGTTGCTTTACGGACAATGTAATCGCAATGGGACTGAGCTGCTAGACAATACGCAATCAAGTTTCCAAATGATACCAAACCATCGACACGTACGGTTTTAGATGTTGTAAAGCGTTTACGAGAAATGGGTAGCGTGGCAAAACGCAATAGAGCCAGCACTTCGAAAATGTTAATCACAGACGAAGAGATTTTGGGATATGCTCTTGCCTATCAGCAGTCAAGTCTTGCAGACATTAGCAAAGCAACTGCTTGCTCAAGAACACACGTATGGAGAGTTTTAAATGCACATGGTGCTTATCCTTATCGACCACAATTGGTGCAAGCGTTTTTGCCTGGAAACGATGATAGACGGTTCGATTTTAGCAATTTTATAATGAACAAGTTAGAAACGGATCCGTCGTTTTTGGATAACATTGTATGGACAGACCAATGTACGTTCTCAAGAACTGCTGTTGTCAATAGCCAAAATACTCGTTTCTGGGCTATGCAGAATCCGCATATCCAACGATCCAGTAAGCATCAGGTGCGATGGTCTGTTAATGTTTGGTGCGGCATTTGGAAAGGATCGATCCCCAGATCTTAGTCCTCTTGATTTTTTCCTCAGGGGTTTTTTAAAAAGTAAAGTCTACGAGGTAGATTCATTGAACAAAATAGATTTGTAGAACCGCATTTCATGCGCAGCGAAATGTGTCACTCCAGTAATGCTTCAAAACGTACAATCAGAATTCTTATCACGCATTCAAATATGTATTTTAGTAGAAGGAAAACATTTTGAGCAGCTATTATAATCGATTAAAACAAATGAAATTAATTTCTAACACATTGTTTTCACAGATTTTGTTTTTATTTTTATTTTGATTTGCAAGAAAGCAATGTAAAATTTCTGTGTTTAATTTTGTATATTATTTCTTAGATTTCACATATTTTGTGTGTTTAATATCTTTGTATAAAATTGTATAATAATTTACCTTGTCTTGTTATGTTTTGTAGTCTTGTAGCATCTGTATTTATTTTCGAATACAATGAGAATCGAATGTTTTCTGACATGGACGAAACAAATGTCAGTATCGTACCTAATCTAAAAGCTCGTTATTTCGCTGGCAGGGCAAAAATTTTCTTTTGTCAATTTGTTTACGGGCCCTGTGCATTTAAAACTCGCATATCTCCGCAAATTTTGATCGCTCAAATGTCTTTTTTTTTTGTGTTAGTATTATTTTTCAATGAAGATTCTTTCCCTAAATATAAGTTTGGGGTCCCGGAGTCCCTATAAAAAGTTAGATTTCGTATTTTTTGACTAAATAATTTTTTTGCTTCAAACTTTCAATATTTTAACTCTCTACCTCATTTCGAGCAAATTTGCAATTGGAAGTATGCATCTAGGACGAACGGTTGAGGAAATAGAGGTCATGAAGGTTGACTTGGAACACCCTGTATATGAGCAAAATGCGACTATACTTGAAATTTTCACAGGTGTAAATCGTTAGTAATTTCTGATGATTTAATCAAACAAAATGAGTATAATTTTTCAAATTAAACTTTTTTACCTTTTTACATAACTTCTATTGAATAATAACAAGAAGTTCTGTCAAGAACTAAACGAGCCTACTTTCCCGTACATCGACATCGGCATTCTAGCATCTGATCAATATTCTCTTGAATTTTTGTAAACAAAAAAAATCGTCTGCCAAAAAAAATTAATAAATAAAAATAATAATAATAAATTAAACAAAACAAAATGAATAAATAAACAAAAAATCGTCTGCCCAGTCAGTCATTTTTTTCTGAGCCTGCATTTCCGCCATGTTTGCGGAGTCGGAGTCGGAATCAGAGTCCTCGCAGAAGATTTTTCAGAAAAGTACTTTGCATACATTTTTTATCAAAACCGTTTTCTTACAAAGTTAGTTTGAAGGAAATCCGCCTTTAAGTTCAGAATCAACATTCAATTTAAATTTCCCAGTTGAACGAAAAATGGTTCAAATTGAAAAGTGAAATATGGGAATGAGTCTCTCCGAGATCTTTCGAACCAAAAAAGTTTATTCAATTCGGACGGTTCACTTAAAAGTTATTAGGTGGAGAAAGGTTGCTTGAACGGTTCAATGTTGAACGAAAAAATGTTCAAATTGAAAATTTAAATACGGTAATAAAGTATTCTTGCCGAGATGCTTCGAACAAAAAAAAAATTGTTTAAATCGGACTGTTCACTCAAAAGTTATTAGGGGTGACAGCTTGTTTGAACGGTTCAATGTTGAATGAAAAATTGTTCAAATCGAAAATGTAGATACGGGAATGAAGTATCCTGGAAAAGATCTTTCGAACAAAAAAAAGTTTGCTCAAATCGGACTGCTAACTAAAAAGTTAATATCGCGGCACAGGTTGTTTGAACGGCTCAAAGTTGAACCAAAAATTGTTCAAATCGAAAAATCAAATATGGGAACTAATGGGTACTCGCCGAGATCTTTCCAACAAAAAAAAGTTTGTCCAAATCGGAATGTTCATTCAAAAGTTATTGGGGGGGGGGGGGGGCAGACAGACAGACCGACAGACCGACACACAAATTCCCCATCTCAATACCCTACTTTCAAATTTTTAATTTTTCGATATTTCTTTCTTTCTTTTTTTTTTTTTTTGTTTCTTTTTGACTTTGTTTTGGACTTGGCGATATTTTTTGAACTTGGCGATATTTTTTGGACTTGGCGATATTTTTTTGATGCATTAAGCCACTTTTAATACTTTTTTCGTCTCTTTTATTTTTAACGGGAAAGTAGGCTTATAAAAAAGACAAAATCGGAGCAGTTATTTTGCATGGTATAGTTGAAAAGATTATCATGGAGTCTTCCTTTACATTTTTCGCATTTTCTTGTCGTTTTACCTTTACCTGGACATTGAGCGCAACGCAATTGCCTCCAAGACCGCAATCTTTTTAGTCAACAATTTTACTAACGTATTTTCTTTGGTAAAAATCAAACTCTTCAAAGAAGATATTTGGACAACTTAAACACTAGCCCTTGAACCCTAATCTACTAATAATAATTCTTAATTTAAGATGAGATTTTAGGTTATCACATAAAAGAAGCGTTTTCAAATGAAAATGCTAGTTTATTAGGCTACTGACAATTAAAAACGTTTTAGGCTTCTTGTACTCACGAATTCCCAGTGTCCCGAAAACAGGACACCACAGATTGATCATGATTATACAAAAATGAAAAAATTGTTTTTGCAAACTAATATTACGGAAGGCTTCTGTGATCTATTTCAAGCAAATCATTTTAAAATTGTTTAATTTTATGAAAAACTAGCAGTACCCGCACGGCGATGCCCGTGCAATAAATGTAAAGGAAGTTAACTAAATAAAGTTTAACTCACTCTTAAGACTTCTTTTCGTGTGTGTGTGTGTGTGTGTGTGACTTATTTATTTTTAGCGAAACTTTTACGTTTCAATGGAACTTTTGACACAACTGTAGAGCCAAGATTTTCGAAAACTCTCAACGACCACAGCAATATTGCCCTTGAAATTTAATATAATTCACCGATTTAACCGTAATTTCAATGTAAAATTGGTCGCCAAATCTAAATTTATTAACACAGGGAACCGATTGTATCAGGTAGATCAGCCACAACCATTCTTCAATGATTTTAATGTGAACATTAAAAGGAAAGAAATATGTCTTTCGTACCATCTCTTTGAAGTGATTACAATCTAACAGTGACCCTCAAATAATCAAGATTTCACTGGCCGGGAAGTTTGGGAAATTTCCCGGTTAACTGAACAACGGTGTTACAGAAAATGTCAGAATGGAACTATTAATATTAAAAATTTAGTGATGGCGGCATTAAATACATGTTTTAAACATGCAATAAAATACGCTTTAAACTGCAAACAACTACTGTTAGTCCTGGATCTGACAGCACTTCTGTAGGAATGTTTGAGTACGGAGAATTTTTTTTCAAAAATGTTTAGTAGGTGCCCTAGGAAGTATTTTGGACTCGGGTGGACATCCGCCACCTGGTGCATTTTTTTGCTATGACGTCATCAAAGATGGCGGCCATTTTGGCTCTCATAAATGCTAAAAAATGCCCAGCACTTCTGCAGGAAATTTAAAAATTGAGAATTTCTTTTCAAAAATGTTTAGTAGGTGTCCTAGAAAGTATTTTAGACTCGGGTGGACATCCGTCTCCTGGTACATTTTCCTGTTATGACGTCATCAAAGATGGCGGCCGCTCGATCCTATAATGGCTCATATCTATGTTACTACTGGACCGATTTGCATGAAAATTGCGATTTTTTTTACTAATTTGCCTGATGCTATTTGTCTTCAAGCTGCACTGTTAGAAATTTATTCGAAAAAAATAATTGAAAATAAATTTATTGATTTTTTTTTCTTTTTTTTTTTTTTTTTCATTTTTAACTACCAAGACTTAACCATAAAAAATGGTGTTAACCCTTTTATTTTCACGAGAAAATGCTAATTTACCGCTGCTTGCATACCAAAAGATGCAGCCAGTGGTGTACGCAGACAAATCATTTAAGGGGGGGGGGGCTGAGTCAAGACTCTTTGCGAGCGAGGTGGGATGAGCACCTCATGAAATGTAGCTAAGAAAAGTAAATGTCTCGAATTTCTGCTTTAATGCCTATTTGAGTCGACAAAAATACCTCATTAAAAACAACTTTTTTGTCATTAAAATTATTGTGAAGAAAGCGTTTTGATAGACACAGAGAATGATAAATTTAAATTGAAAAAAAATTCTTCATTGAAAGAGATGTTGCTGAAACACTTATTTGCAATATTTTGGCAAATTAACGCTCTAATAATGTTAATTTTGCAGTTTATTTTACTATTGTTCCCAATACTGGGTTTTAATTCAATTTGCTGAAATTTATTTAGCAGAATTATATGACCGTAAAACATTAATTGTGTGTGTGTGTGTGTGTGTGTGTGTGTGTTGTATTTCTAAAACATAGATTTACAATAAAAATGAACAAAATGGAATGATAGGATAATTATAAACATGACGTACAGTAAAGTAGAAAGTAGACATGTCAAAAAAAATCTTTTAGTTTTGTCCTACACTTAACTATCTGTTCTAAAAGCTTTTCTCGTTTTGGTATTTCAAAAAAAGGGGAAATTTAGAAAAAAAAACTGAAAGCTTGCATTTTAAAAATTCGTTTCAGAAATTTCGGAGGGGGCGGCAGCCCCCTCCGACCGAGCCCAACACCTGAGTACGCCACTGGATGCAGCTGTATTACAAAATAGTAAAACGTCCTGTTCGTCCAAGCGATAGCAAGGACAATTTAAACTTAGTTAAAATGGAGGCGAATGAGAAGAAATACGAAAATTTAAACATGTATCAGTTTAGGAGAGTTACTTGATTCTTTTACACAGTTCTGATGGTTGATGTTGATTATGATTTTTCCCCTCTGAAAACATTCGAAGAACCGGTTTTACCATCCTGTAAATTCAGTTTTGAAGAAAATCCACAGTAACAACAATTTTGATTTTTGCTAATGAATCTATACCATATAAATTACCTTGCAACTATACCCACAACTCAAATGAATTTCAATCGTGTCCTCAACCAGCTGGACCAGAACCAATAGCGTACATAGTCTTAAGTGCGCCCCCTTGCTATATTTGTAAGTGCACCTCCACTTCCCTGTTAAACTATAAGAATTTTTTTCCCGTGTAACTCATAGTGCTATTTTTCAGGAAGGTGCGCCCTTAAACCTCATGATCCCCCCCCCTGCTCCGTGGGGGTTTTGGGGTGCTATGTACGCCACTGGCCAGAACTATCTACCAGCAACCTATGACGAAAGTGTGTACACGTTATCGTATGTGATGTTCAACTAAACATTCCAGATAAGTTTGCAAATATTGTAAAGGGGTTGGGTGCATTCCGAACGGCAACAATTGTAATATGCTGCTTAGGAAAATTTGTTTGAAAAGGTCTAATATCCGATGTGTTTATTGAATCGGACATGATATTGGAACTAACCACGATTTTGTCCAAAAAAGAAATGGTTTGAACATCTACCATGAATTTTCTTAGAAGCAAACTCTGAACTTAGATGCAAAGCTGTCTCAATGTTTAAATAAGAACTGTTAGAAAGTTCATATTTAAACATTGTAAACAGACTTGTTTAATCTACTTCCCAATACATCACACTGACAAAAACACTGGCTTCAAAAGATACAATGAAAAATATATTAAACTTATTTAATACTGGTGACTGAAGACATACTGGAGACTACTTAATACGATACGAGGGAAAAAGAGTCAAGATCACTCAAGCTCCATTCTTAAAGCCATATTGGCAGTATTTCCTTGCAACAAAACACAAAATGCTTATACTACTACAAGGAAAGACAGTAAAAAGAAGTCAAACAGTCAGCATCACCGATCTCACCTCATGATGCGAAAACTTTTAGCTCGTTCCTCTGACGTGGAAGAGATCTTTCAGTATGAACTATCTGAAAACTGTTCACTGTTTAATGAACAAGAATTTGTTAAATTTACAAACAGGTGCATTGTTAAAAGAGCTTACGGTAACATAAGAAAAGAAAATGTGTTCAATTCTGGTGAAAAGTCCTGTTATATAGTGAACTTTTCTACACGAAAGGGTTAAAAAATGACAGATAAAAACAAAAAACTTGCAGAAGCAGTTCCTGTTTTTATTATTATTATTATTATTATTTCGATCATATATTGGGAGTGTCGCAAAAGGCTGTGAAAGAGTCTGTAAAATTTTTGACAGTTAGAGCAAATTTTTCCCTAAAAAGTCTACGAGCGTAGAGCCAAGGTAGCAGTATTGTTTGTTATACATGTTATTAAAATCTCTCAAGATGGCTACTCTGCCTGTCCTAAACAACAGCTTTGGGGCATAATATGGAAACAAATTGATCTTACAACGTGGAAAGACCTGGGCTTAAATTGCGTGATAGCAGAGGAAGCAGACTTCGAGAATAATGGTGTTAGCTTTATTTTCCTAGTATACTGTTATTCTGTGATTTGGTGTTTAGAAACTTTGGGGGAGCACTGGAGTTATGGATTCTACGCGACTTTTGTTCATAATATTCACCGAAAAACAGGTGAAAACATTCCACGTATATTATCCGACTGGAATACGTAGAACAAATTCGTAAATCAAGCAAAATAATACGTAGTGCAGGTAATACGAAAAGGGTCATACAGTAAATTTTTAGATGAACTAAGATTATAGCTGTATCCTGATGTGAAGAATATTGACTTTGAGAATTTGCCACCTTCCAGTGCAAAGAGTGCCACGGGCCATAAATTGAGATAATATTTTTGTACATTGTACCTTTAGCACTACAGAATGGTAAAGGAGGATCTTCGAATATTCTTTCAGAGTAGAAAAATCATAAACAATAACAACATCGGAACTAAACAGGGATAAGTAGTTCTCCTAAACTGCTACAATACGTCTGAATTTTCATATTTCTTCTCATTCTCATCTATTTTAACTAAACTAGGTGACCCGTGCGGAATTCCGCAAAAAAAAAAAAAAAAAAAAAAAAAAAAAAAAAAAAAAAAAAAAAAATGTAAACTTAAAATTTAATACGACAACTTTTATTGGCTTCATTTGCACAACATCGCCATCTACTGTCGTCGTTCTGACAACTTTTCAAAGAGATCAAAGACACGTTCACTTTTACAACTACTACAAAAGTGATACCCTATATTAAAATCAAATACCCAAGGCTACTACTAAACTAAATACTAACGTTATCGCAAAACTACCGTAGTATTTTGAAACAATAAAAGTTACAATTAAGGTTTACCGAGCTAAGCCTTGGCTTGAAATGTCGCATTTAAAATTGATTTGAACAACAATGTAACGATTTTGACAGTTGAGCAAAAAATTTAACTTTTTCAAACTTCAATCGCTTATAAGTCGCTTAAACGTGGATTTTCGAGATTCTCGTGACGCGGCGCTAGCGGAGAAACGTTCTAAAGAACGCATTTTTTTAAATCTTTCGAATGAAATCAAAATGGAGACGATACGACAATTATTTCGCTAGATAGAGTCAATTTTGTGCCCAAAAATTGAAGTTCGAATAAAAAACGAACCGACACTTTTTAGAGGGTGGGTCTAATTTTCGTCAATAGCCCGCGGGATAAGCTTCAAAATCATAAATTTTCTTGCAATTCGATAAAGAAATGAGCGAGTTTCGACCGGGTATAGGATTCGGCTTAGAGAAATAATATATGGAGATTTAAATTTTCCTTGCTATCGCTTGGACGAGCAGGACGTTTTATTATTTTGCAATACAGCTTTATCTTTTGGCATTCAAGCAGCGGTAAATTAGCATTTTCTCGTGAAAATAAAAGGGTTAACACCATTTTTTATGATTAAGTCTTGGTAGTTAAAAATGAAAAAAAAAATCAATAAATTTATTTTCAATTATTTTTTTCGAATAAATTTCTAACAGTGCAGCTTGAAGACAAATAGCATCAGGCAAATTAGTAAAAAAAATCGCAATTTTCATGCAAATCGGTCCAGTAGTAACATAGATATGAGCCATTATAGGATCGAGCGGCCGCCATCTTTGATGACGTCATAACAGGAAAATGTACCAGGAGACGGGATGTCCACCCGAGTCTAAAATACTTTCTAGGACACCTACTAAACATTTTTGAAAAGAAATTCTCAATTTTTAAATTTCCTGCAGAAGTGCTGGGCATTTTTTAGCATTTATGAGAGCTAAAATGGCCGCCATCTTTGATGACGTCATAGCAAAAAAATGCACCAGGTGGCGGATGTCCACCCGAGTCCAAAATACTTCCTAGGGCACCTACTAAACATTTTTGAAAAAAAATTCTCCGTACTCAAACATTCCTACAGAAGTGCTGTCAGATCCTGGACTATGTTCCTTCCCAGACCGTTTTATTTTTCTTTGAGTTGGAGAAAGTAGTGTTTCACTGGCTGGGAGGTTTGGTAAATTTCCTGATTGTCGCCAAACTTTACGACGCCAAATGCGAAGAGGAACTGAACAGACATCCCTAAATTTTTAACAATGATAGTTCCATTGTGACATTTTCGGGAACCCCGAATTTTGAGGAAGTCAACTTAATAAATTTAAATTCACTTTAACCTCCTCTGAAGAAAAAATATTATATCCTTTAGTTCAAATGCGCTCCACAACCTTTTAAATTCCACTTAAAGTCATGTTAAAGTTTAAATCAATTCGCCAAATAAATATAAGAGACAGAAAGTTAAGTAAGTAACAGGAGATATTAATTAATCAAATTGAATAAATTTTCAAGGCTTAAATCTATACGCAAATTTAAACCACAAAGTAACTTCAGGGACAAAAGAGCAGCTGATCAGGAAAATGGCTCTAGTGTTTCAGTTCTGCGTAGAGTTAGGCCTTGAAAATTGACTAAATTTGATTAATTAATATCTCCTGTCCCAATTAACGGACAGAAACGTGCTAAAACTTTTCTTTTTCAGAAAAAAAAACCCTTTCCAACGATATATAATGTTTTGGGGTGGGGGAAGGTTTTCCCCCCTCAATTATGGCGGATACACCAAAAATGAGACTAATTAATTAATTTAAAAATAACTAATTCGAAATTAAAAATTTGGCGTTCGAGGTGCACGAGGGCGGGGTACGTTCGAATTTTTGAGCCAAGTTTCAGGTCTGTAGGTGCTGTGGGGGCTTCTGGCCAGCGGTTACAAACGTACAAACGACAAACGAACACCGTCATCTTTATATATATAGATAAGTTCGCAAAAAACACCATCTTTCTGCGACTACCCATGCTATGTCGTTGTTTGACTCATTTACCTAAAAATAACTGTCAATAAATAAACTCTAATGTCCACCTAGCGGCATCATGTGGTTTCCTCAAGAAGAAGGAATATTCTACTTGTGAAAAACAGCTTTAGTAAAAGGATATACGTATTTCAGGTCTTAGTCTGCAGTAAGCAACTGCAAGCGTCCCATTTTTTAGCTACTGGGCATAAATGGATTAATAACACAGATCTGCAGAAAAAAAATTTCGAACAGATGCATGGGATGTTTTGACTGATTTTAATGTTTTTCGGTGTGCTGAATCCAAATATGAGCTTCATTTTTTCCCATCACGTGCAGATTTTTTGCAATACGTGAGGACTTAAATGCCAAAGTCGAAAAAACAAGTTACTAAGAAAATCATGTATTTATTTAAAAAAAAAGCTTTACAATTTTTTTACTCATTACAACACATTTTAAAAAGTGGATCACATTTAGTGTTTACTCCTTTTTACGGTAAAACCATTTTTTTTTCTTTTTATTGATATTCCTAATGGTGCGCTTTCGCTGATTGGATCTCGATGTTTCCCGCTTGAGCATCCAACAGTACACTGTAAAAAAAAATCCGTTAAATTTACGGAAAAAAACTGGCAGCCAGGATTCCAGTTTTTTTCCTTTTATTTAACAGAAATCTTCCGTAATTTTTTAACGGACTCTCCGTTTTTTAACGGAATATCTCTGTAATTGCAACAGTTTTTAACCGTTTTTATAACAGGTTGATTTCATCACTTTACGTAGAAAATCTGTTAAAAAACGGTTAAAAACTGTTGCAAATACAGAGATCTTCCGTTAAAAAACGGAGAGTCTGTTAAAAAATTACGGAAGATTTCTGTCAAATAAACGGAAGAAAACTGGCAATTTGGCTGCCAGTTTTTTTCCGTAAATTTGACGGATTTTTTTTTTTTTTTGCAGTGTACAAACCAGAAACAGGTGGATGCAAAAAAAAAAAGCAAATTTAATACACAACGAAGATTTTTCCCAATATCTCAGTTTTTAAGATAGGTTTAAAGGGGTTGTTGACATTATGCTGCCTGCCAGTCTTACATGCCCTCGAAATTACACAATAACCGAGCGACGCAAAACAAGCCATTCTCAAACTTTTATATAATAGTTTGGGTGTACGTAGCGCGTTAGCGTTGCGTCTGCTACCTTATGTTCCTGTGCGATTCTTGCTTCTTATGGCCCCTCTAACACCCCTAAAAGTTTGTACAATTTAATTTTTATGTCTGAAACACTAATTGTACAGAAGAAACTTGCTAAAAAAATAACTATTTTTAAACTGTCTTTTAGATTAATAAAA
>JAXGGA010013095.1:0-36405 GCA_038373865.1 Uloborus plumipes
ACAATGTGTCTTTTTGTAAGTCAATTGGTAAATGCTATTAATTGCGCTAAACGCTTTTTACTAACAACTTTTTTTTTATTTCATCGAATCGAAAATTCAAAATACATTAAGAATCTAAAAAAAAATCTATTTTTAGGTACGAAAAGATATTTCTCGTACTGTCATTAATGTTAAATATTATTGAATTGTTAAAAAATACCCTTAAAATAGTTAATTCAAAGAAATATTTTCTTTACTAGTTTTTTCATCAGTTTTTTTCCAACAAAGCTTGTTTGAAGTAAATTCTCCTTCCAGTTCGAAATCTATATTGTCCTGGAATTCTTCCGTAGGCGCTAATGGGAAATTTTTGAACTGCTCAAAATTGAACAAAAACTAGTTCAAATAAAAAAGTTAAATATGGGAATGGGGTGCAGTTGACGAAGTTATTCTAACAAAATCTGCTAGAATCACACTAGGCGCTCAAAAGTTATTTGAAGGGAGAGAGACAAACCGGAATGCGCACAATTTCACCATCTCAAAATCCTGCTTTTCAATTTTAGATTTTTCAAAATTTTTTTATTACTTAATTTATTTTTGAATTTTTTTGCCGATATTTTTATGATGAGCCTTCTTTCATGCTTTTTTTTTCCGTCTTTCTTGCTTTAAGTAGCCTAAACAGGTGAGCTGCAAAATTTTAATTTTGAATATATCATAACATTTTCCACTTTACCTTGCCACAATTTCATCTGGCGAATTTTAAAATGTTTGCAAATATAACTGTTGATGTGTTAACTTACCCAACTGAGAAATAAAATTTAATATTTAATATATTTGAAGCAAAATGAGATGGTTCTTTGGGTATGATGATTTAGGGTACACAAATTTCCCCTAAATTTGCAAAAATTAATCAAATATAGAAAAGTACTAATAGAAAATATTTTCTCAGAGAGTTTCAATATAAAACTTAAACGAAAACTAATTCTTTTAGTAATTATGCATCATTAATTTTTCAAGATGTAGTGCAAATAAAGAAAAATCCTCTTTTCTGCAAAACATGATATCAGGTGTACTATTTTAGGGAAATATACGAAATAAATATGGTAATATCTTTTGAACAATTCAAAACATGAATAATGCGGCTTATCTGTGTGTGGGATTATTTTCGAATAATCAGTTTCTGTTCTCATTTGAAATACCATTTCATTCTTTTAAAATTAGCAATCGTTTCCATCGTATGCTATACGATAAACATCAGATTTATTCAAATTATTTCGAAAGTTTATTTCAGTTCACAATACCAGATTAATTATACATATTTTTGGTGCATGAGATTAAATTTTGAAAAATGAAACAATGGAGGTCTTATGTTTCGAAGTTGCATCCAAGCAATTAATAAAAGTATTGTGGAAAGAACAATTTTAATGATATCACTTGTTTGTGGTAGTGAATCGCTGGTTTGTAATAATTTATTGTAATAGTAAAAACAACTAAATTTTATTTAACATCAATTAATTTAAATACAAATCTTTAAATATGCAAAAATGGGGATTGAAAGTTTATATGATGGTTAAAATATAATAGAACGGTAAAAAATATATTACATGAGCAACCCTACATTTAGTTTAAACCATTCATTAACAGCAGTTAATTTCTACCTTTTGAGCTATAATGCAACAAATATCTAAGTGTTTAAGAGTTATCACCAAAGTCCTCTTAATATACTTATTTAATTGAAAATTTAATACATGAAAGAAACGTCCATGCCCTCTTCAAATCTTCAACGGTTACAAAAGCTAATGTCCATGAAAAAAGCTCTGACGAAAGAACTAGAAAAATAAAAACAAGATTTAACTATGCACCACCTAGTCATAAGTTTTGTGTCTGCATTTAAACCAATTTCTTGTTTTGAGATAAAATGTGTGAACAGTCAGACAAAATGTAATAAATTAAATTAAAATTGCATATTTACTTATTTCGGCATTTGAACACACGGTTTTTTAAGAAATAGACGAAAGATGATCCATAATATAATCATATTTTTACCATCATTGAGTTTAATAGTCAGATCCTAAGTAATGCCACAAACGGTCCAAATGAAAATTTTGAAAAGGAAAACTCGTTTAAAATGAAGGAGTTTGAGGCAGTGAGATAGATTCTCTCTACCCTTGTGTGTTTTCAACATCTGTGTTGTTGGCATAGATATCTTGACTTGAAAAAGCCAAATTATCGTCATACCAGCTTTCAAAAAAAAATCTAAACCAGCGAAAGCCAAATTGTGTTGATCCGCAAATTAAAATACAAGCGGTGTGCGAGTTTTGTCGTATTTGTTTACTTTTGCCGAGTTGTGTGTACTATATTGAACATTCCTTTCGTCTCTAGCATACAACTCGACAAGTGACAGTGATTAAGTTACTGAATATTTCCTCTCTCTAGTCTTTAAATTTCAGTGGGGATTTTCATTAATTGTTGTCATTATTCTGACGGGAAATTTCTCCCTATTGTCTCTTTCTTTAATTTAAGCCAGATAGTTGAACATGCACCACTTGACCTAATTTTCGTTCTCGTGGTAGACCTCGCAAAGCCGGGATGGCGTAGTTCGTAAATAGTAAATAAATTGCTGCCACTAGAGAAGAGTCATAACTATAAATACTACAGAAATTTCTCTATCTATAGCAAACAAAAACGAAAGCGTATACAAAACTAATAACTACCAATAAAGAAGCCGTGCCTGATTATGAACATTTCAAGAATCTAAATAGATGCTAAAGCTCTTGTACTTATAATCTACAATTCATTTCAAAGTGATACATGTAAATGCTGAAGTTTTTGCTAAAGCACTAACCTTCAAGAGGAGGCTGCTCTGCAATAAGGTATTTGCGTTTAAATAGGAGCACTATTTCAATAGTTCCAACACGCTAACCGATTCAGCATTCTTCTCAAATATCTAGAATTAATGGCATCTAAATTTTTCAAAGCTGATCGCTTAGCCAGTGTGTTTAGTTAAAAAAGTGTTACAAGACTATGTCGCATTATAAATGCGACATGTCAGGAATCTGAATGAATGATTACTTGTAGGTTGTTTAACAGTGCAAGCTGATGATTATTATTTTCTTTCTTTCTTTTTTTTTTTTTTTTTTTTTTGTAAGTGCTTAGAAGAATTACTTCATCTCCAGCTTTGCTAAAGTTACTTTAACCATGTTATGTTTAGAAATTCTGGCTCATCAGCAGTCTCACAAAGGCACAATTCATGGCATAGAAAATCAGTTAATGTGAATTAAACACTCTAAAAGTTTTTTTTTTTTTAACATTTTAGTAATTAATTTTAGCATAATATTTTTTTAAGTTAGCAACACTATTAAGCTGTATTTTGCTGCGAATAACTACAATTGAAAAAAAGCTAAATTATAACAAAAAACAGAGCAATTTGCTTCTATTGAAGCTGTGGATGAAATACAAAACGGTACAATAAATAGATAGATAGATAGATAAATAGATATTAGTGGTTCCCAACCTAAGTGAGATTGCCCTTAAAGGGTTTATTGGCTCCTCAAGGGGGGGGAATACATTTTTTAAGGGTAGTAGGAGGCAATGAATATTTAAAAGAGAAAATGGTAGTTATAAAAAACCAGCGAATATCGAAATTTAAACATATACGACACGGAGTGTACACAGTTCAGACAAAAAAATCCTAGTTAAGAAAGAAACAATTAAAGAGCTTCTTCCTCACACCTCAGTTGAAGTTTAAGAAGTATTTTGTCATTCTTTGCCACATTTATGAATTTTTAAATTTTCATTTATTTTCCCTTTAAATTTTTAGTTTCAGTGTTTTTGGTTCCCTCCGATTCCAAAGTAAAAATAATAATAATTTCATGAAAAATATGCTTCTGTTTTTGAAACGTACAACATCGATCTTAATTATTTCTCTTCAAAAGCCTATCCTTTTGTAAGAGAAAAAAGTGTGTAAAAACTACATTTATTGCTTTATAAATATTGTTAGTTTAAAAATGCTTCATTACGTAAATTTTACGTTAAATTAAAATTAAATATTTATATTTTCAATAATATCGATGGTCGCTTGCGTCAACTTACGATATTTTCAAGGAAAACTGAGGTGGGAGATTAGTAAGCCATTTGGGGGAGGCAATGGCCTAAAAGGCTGGGAAACACTGATATAGATATATAGATAAATATATAGATATAAATATAGATGCATAGGTACAAATAGAAATATAGAAATAGATATAGACATTTTTCTGGTGCAGGAATTTAGCATAAAGCTTGAAATTAACATTTGAGGGGGATGGCAGACAACATATTAACTGCAATTAAAATCGTCAGAACATGTTTCTTGAATATAATCACTGTAGTTATTGAAATAGCAATCGAAAAAGCTATGATACCAGATAATCAACAAACTGTGTGATTATGTAACCCTATTTCTATCTCTGAATTAAACTAACTTCGATAACCAAACTTTGATGCAGTTTGTTAAACGTGATAACATTAAAATCTGTATAAACATTAATTATATAGGAGAGATAGTTTTTCTCTGAAAGAAATCTGAATTCAACCTTAAATTTAAGGAAATAATGTAAGCTGCGTGGAAAAATAAAACCCAATTCAGTCTACTGTATATTTCACAAGACAAAAACTGTCTAAACGCACTAATACTTATGTAGGTAGCAATACTTACATAAATGCACAGTTTTAGCAAAAAATGATATTTGATTCCCATGAACGAAGTTCCAAACAAATCTCGGCATTCGTAATTTTCAAACATTTTAACTTCAGCTCTATTTCGAGAAGTGAATAGCGCTCATGCTGAATAGTGAATGCGAGGATAAAAACAACAAACAAACGTACTTTGAATTGCAAGCCTCTTCCGTGTTGAGTCATTTTATTACGACACTAATATAAAGCTTCTGCTTGGAAGACAGCGCACCCTTTATAAATTCTCCTTTCACAAATGAAATATTTAAATTCTGCTTCGAAGAAGATAAAAGAATGATGTCTCTTTCTGTATATTACGTTCATCAACATTTTCTAGAAGAAAATTTCAATAAATTTCCATGATTGATAAATAGAACTGAAATAGAAATTGGCTATACGCGGAAGAAGAAAAAAAATATATTAAAAAAAATCATTTTCCAAACTACTGAATTATTAGAGACAAAGGAAAAAATTAAACGTATTAAATGCGTTAATTTAATAAATTCTCTCATACTATTAATTATAAATATAGTTCATTTTAATGGCATCTTAATTCTTTTTAAACAAAGATGCTTAATTTTTTTCCCATACATGCTTATATTCTGTTTCATGAAAAATATCAATAATACATTCAAAAGTAGTGTAAAATGCACTATATAAAAAACGAACTTTTATCAGATTTTATTTTTTTTTATTATTATTTTTTTACGTATTCTGAACGGACGCTTTTGTCTTTAAACTTTTAAAAGTAAGTTCTCTAAAATTAGCTGATACTTTCCATTTCAACAGCGTCTTAGTTTTTTATACAACTGAAATTCTTTAGTATTTGTCCATATATGATTATCCTTAGTTTCATACAAAGTATACAAAAATATTACTCATAAAGTAACATGAAAAATATTGTTGAAGAAACGAGCTTTTATCAGCTTATTTTTAAATATTTTCATCGAGAAAACGATTTTATATTTAATACTTTTTATAGAACCTCGTCATTATGAAGAACAAAATGCAGATACACAATTCTGAAACAGTTACTAGAAGGATAATTTATCTTTAAGTTAAGAAATATTAAAAATATATGAAAGAAAAAAACGAAATTTTTCTTAGAACTCTTTAAAAAGTAAAGCTTTTGATGTTGAATGAAATATCAATACTATTTTCTAAAATGTCCTATGACCTTTCTCAATGTATACCATTTCCTTCAATACGGGGAAAGGGGTATAAGCTTTGCACGCGCTTTGAGAAGAAGATAAATACACAAATGTAATAAAAAATATTATCTTCTGGCTGAGGGAAAAAAATATCCCACTTACTTTATTTAATATTACATGTTTCAAGAAATGATAGAAAAGTTATTGGCAACCATATCTAGAGCAGTTTGTTTGCTTCAAAGAGTTCTACACTTTTAAGGAGGAATTTCGTATACTTCTTTGAAAACTAGATCAAAAAATATGTCATTTTCGAAAAAAGAATATTTATAAGATATATTCTGAAAGCTCCCAGAAGATTGCAATCAAAAATTGAAATGCAGCTGTTAGCTCCATGCGAATATAAATGTAATGCCTTGAATGCTAATATATTTCAAGAATTTCTCATTTCTCCTAAAGACTGCGGTCTATATATAATCACATATATATTTTTAGTATACCTACTGCACCAAGATTTTTTGGACTGTAAGTCGTTTGTAGATATCGAATACTGTTTGCAGTATTCGATAAAAATGTTACTATTATGATACATATTAAATCTTATCATAGTGGAGCTGTTAACCGCAATCGTACTTGTTTTTTTATCAATCCAAGAGTTATTAGAGCAAGAGACGATATGTAAGATAGAAAAAAAGGTCAAAATAAACTAGTACAACCAGTTTACAACCAGAGCAAAAAGAAAGTGATAAGTAAACTTATTAGTTTTGAATTTATTAAAACAGTAAATAGAAGTATAACTATGTTTTTAAGGCAATCTTTTATTTAGTAGTAAAGTAAAACATTCCTACTAATACAATTGACTGCAAAAATCTTTTTTGCATTAAGTTGTTGGTTTTATGTTTTGGAACTATACCGAGGCTTATGTGTCTATATCGAAAAAAAATTTCCACTACTATCATACTTAACTTTCTTTTCTAATGTAAAAAATATAATTTGAGTAAAAAGTATCAATTGAGTCTATAATTTTCCACTCAATTGATGAAAATACATTTCGCTATATTTTCTAAGCAATCGTGTTTGGATGTACTCTTAGTTATTAGCTCTTTTTTTTAATTTAATTTTACCTGTATTTGAATTGTTGTTTTGTTATTTAAAATTGATGTTGTAGTTTTAGACCGTTGGCAAGTTTCATCCTTGTTTTATGTTTGTATTCACTGGCAATATTGTTGACATTTGAACGGTCAGGGGGAAAAACCACGAAAGTCACATTTGATTCATTTTGAGAAAAACGAAATTTAAACTTTACGAACTCATAAACTTCCCCAGTATACTTTTTCTAAAATGACAATAATACATGGACTACAGTGTTTTTTCACGAATATTGCATATACTAAACGAAATTACCCTTATTTTTCTAACAGGTGGTAGCATCAGTTTAAATTCAACAAAAAGTGGACTACCGTGGTTTTTCCCCCTGACCCTTCATTTGTCTTACTCGAAAAAGTAAATGGTCGCACTAAGCTGCAGTCATACAAAGAACCCCTCGCAAAAAAAGCAAGTTGAATTTGAATAAAGGAAACAAACAAGTGGCAAATATAAGCCTAAAATAAAATAAAATCACATTCAGACAAACAGTATTTTGAGAATTTTTACCCCCTCCCCCTCCCTTGCAAATACAATATTTTTATTTGTCTAAAAAATATGGGGTTTTAATTGTTAAAACTTCCACTTAATATATTTCTTCTTTTGATTTTTTCTTGATAAACACTATGAAGAAGAAAAAAAAACGAGCAAGAAGAAAATTCTACTAATACTTAATTATTACTTGACGTAAACAATGCATTTTCAAACGTGTATTCACTGCCTTGTTTAGAAGACATAACAATATTTCATTCTTCCTCGCGTTTTGCATTAACTGACGCTCACAAGAGTAAAATAATTTTTCATTCCGCTTTTGCACGGAAGGAATCTCCTGGTATTCATATTTCATTTCCCTGGACATTATTTTGTGGCTCCTCAGCTTGTTCGCAAAATTAAGAGCAGCTTTTCTCCGGACATGAGCATTAAATTTTGTAACCTGTCTTCACCAAATAAGCAAAACTAATCAGAAACGTTCTTCTACGAGGTTATAGCGTTAAATAAGGAGGTGGAAATTAATGCCGTGGGCTTCTGGCATCTCATTCATTGTTATTTCGGCGGAAGAAAGCAGTATTCTGCATGAAGAGCTGCGCTTAATCGTGATTTTTCTTGTCGCAGTGAGTTCAGTGACCGCTCCACAAAAAGCTGAGTCTATTTGTCACTACGACAAAATCTGCTCTGATCCAATTTGTTCGCAGTTGAGACAGAAAGGAGTCTGTGGCTTGCGTATAGCTGATCTTTATCCTTAAAACACTGCTTTATGTTAAAAATGAAGCAGATAATACCTGTTCGAAAAAAGTTCGATAAAAAGTTCTTTTTTTTCTGTAAATTAAGACATAATTTTCTCAAAAATTCGAAAATATAGGCATTAAAAACTATTTGTATATATTATTTTCATACATCGTTGGGAAGAGCAGATTGTTCTGCGTTTCATCGTTTGCTCCAATTATTTAACTGAATTACGGTTGGAGTCATTTGCGATTTCAACTCGATTTTCTCAAGGCTTCGCTCAATTCTATCCTCTAATTTCTTCATTAATACTATAAATAAAAACTGAATACATTGTAAAAAGGGACGGACTCTTTACACTGCAAGAAATGAACTGTTGTTTTTACGGTATAAATATTGGCATTCGAGGTTCCAATTTATAACCGCAAAATGAGCAATTTCACAATTTAGTACTGAAAAATGAGCAATTTGACAGTTTATTACTGTAAAATTAGCAATTTCTACTGTTTATTACTATAAAATTAGCTGTATTATACTGTAAAAACAACATTCATTTCTTACAGTGTAGTGGGAGGCCCCCAAATGGGAAACAGATCGACTTGGTCTCGATACATAGTGGCATCATCCATCACATTTTAAATTATTAGCAGAAAAAAAATGTCTTGAGTGTCAAGAGCATTTTTATGTGTTATTAAGAAAAGTTTAATTAGATATATTTTATCATCAGCATTCCTTTTACAGATACGATCGCTTTGTCAACATGTCGATCAGAAAATAATTTAAATGTCTTCCCATTAGTTTATGTTTCATCTAGCATTTAATACCTTTGTTAAATGGTAGGTACCTTCAAGCAATGCAACTCATAAAGAAACTTAACTTAACCGAACGTGATGTGCACTAATAGGAGTATTCCAGACCAAAGGACGTTGTTAACGTTAGAAACCACTTGGCTAATTCCAGCATATCACTAGAAACACTCCCAATATAATCCGGTTGCAATAACGGTCAATATACTAAGTTCATACTTTGTCACTCAAACATGAAATAGCCAGATGCCTCGTAATTGGTTAGTTGTATTGAAATTACACTTCCGTGAACGTTGCAAAATGTCAAAAACGTGTAGGTACAATTAGACTCTAATAAAGAACTTTAAATAACAATTTTTCTTCACAATATCTTCATCATCGAATATTAATAACTAAAATAAAAAAGAAATGAACAGATAGCCAGTATTTAAATAAAAAAAAAGCTCGAATATAAAATTTTACGACAAGAAAACTTTGTGTTCTTTTTCAGTGGTATGAGCATATTGGGGAAGAAAATGATTCTTCTTTTAGCCAGAGCCTTGCGCAAACGAGACACTTTTACGCTTATACTTGCACTTTTCCTGGAATTTTAAGACTGACTTTTTATTGTTATATGTTCAAATATAAGGAGCCATTGTATGTCGTCATATGAAGTATAAGCTTTCTAAAAATGTTTCTTACGTTTTAAAATAATGATTTATTCTTGTTGGAAGCGCGACCCAATGATCACACCCGCAACACGTACAAATCATTATTTTTCAAGTATTAATTTTCTTTAGACAGGATGCTTCTAATTATAATACACAAAATGGTGTCTTAAATATAATAAGATAAGAAATGGTTCCTTAAATCAAACATATAATTAAAGCCCTTAATTTATAATTCCGGAAATAAAGTGCATATAAGTATGTTTTTTTTTTAGTAAATACATATGGGTCATTCATTCCATGTCAAGTGATCCAACGTTTTTTACCTTACATTTTTGTATTTCTTTCAAATTTTGTTCATTAGTTATACCCTTGGAGGTAATCAAAGTCCCAATTTTTAGCTTTTTATTTCTTTTATTTTTTTTATTTATGAGACTTTGAACTTTGGAAAAACTCTCGTTTTTCCATGGATGCTTGAACCTAAAAGGGACCATAACTCAGCACCAAACATAGATAGAAAGATTTGGCAAAAAGTATTTTCAAGTACGTTAGTTGCCTCTTAATCTAATATGCAACATGACTAATTTTATAAAAAATTTATTTTTAAAAAAATGAAATTAAAATTTCAAATTTAAATTTTTCAAAAAACATATAATGAATTTATTTTTAAAAATTCTCAAAAATTCTTGTGCATTTTATCTTTGTTTGTACAAATTTTTAGATTGGGATCTCAATGAGATCATTTTTTTTTTTTTTTTTTTTTTGAATTTTTTAATAAAATTGCACAGGGAAAAAATGATATTTTTTAGATTCTATTAATTTAAATACTAAGTTCTCTTGCTTGTGATGGTCTAAAAAGTAGTAAGTAAACATGGATATGCTTGAGGTGTGCTGGCGTGAGCTTGTAGATTGGTCAGGTTCCTCCTCCCCCCCCCCTCCCTCCCCTGCACAACCACTTTTTTTTATTTCAAAACTGTTCAAAACGTTTTTAAAAAAAACTCTGACACAAAATGAATAGTAAACTTGTTTAAAGTGGGTAAATGGGTTTCCTTATAACTAGACGAAGTATCCCCCTCCCCCACCCAAATATACCATTAACACTATACTTTATCCTGGGGATTGAATTGAATATTATTTTTACCCTAGGTAAGTGAACTTGCATGAACTTGTGGATTGATCAGCCCCCCTCCCCTTCCTTTCCCGGCCCAACCATTTTTCCCCCAAATTATTCAGAATGTTAAAAAAAAAAAACCTCTTTGATACAAACTGAATAGTAAACTTATTTAAAGTTGGTAAATGGGCTTCTTCATAACGAGACGAAGTACAACCCTTCCTCCACCCAAATATACCATTAAGACTATGCTAATACGACGTCTCACCTGGGGATTGATTTGAGGATTATTTTCACCCTAGATATATATTGTTTTCAGACGAAGTGCTTCTTTTTCAATCTGACCTTCCACAAAATGTACTTCCATTCAATATCTGAATTTAAACTTATGATTCATTTCATCCCCTACCCCAGCACCAATCGTCAATTTTGGAGGGAGAAAAGAAATGGTTCGCCCCAAGATCACAGCAAACAGCAAGTAGCACTGTTTCCCCTTGTTCTCATAACGTTTTCACATTATTTTCACACAAAAGTGAAAAGAAATCAAAGTACCAGGTCATATATGTCAGTCCCCATAACTGCCATTCCTTTCTCTTATTGGACAAAGCTCATGAGCTAATAAGAAAGAGTAACAAACAGAACAAACTGAAATACTGCCAGACATCAGTAGATACTAAGGCTTTGGAATTGGGGGAGGAGGAATTATAAAGAAATAAAAATCTAGAGAGGGAAGGTAGGGGAAGGGGGGGGAGCAATCTGTAAAGGAGTTCAATAGCATGGGAGGTTATGCTCAAAAAAGCAGTGTTTGTTTAATCTAATAGTCCTAATGGGTATATTTGGGTGGGGGATAGTGATACTTCATCTAGTTATAAGGAACCCATTTACCCACTTTAAATAAGTTTACTATTCATTTCGTATTAAAGAGTTTTTTCTTAAACATTTTGAAAAATTTTGTAATAAAAAAGAGTGGTTGTGCAGGGGAGGGAAAGGGGGAGGTTCCTGACCAATCTACAAGCTCACGCCAGCTCACCTCAAGCATATCCATGTTTACTTACTACTTTTTAGACCATCACAAGCAAGAGAACTTAGTATTTAAATAAATAGAATCTAAAAAATATCATTTTTTCCCTATACAATTTTATTAAAAAATTCAAACAAATATGATCCCATTGAGATCTCAGCCTAAAAATGTGTACAAACAAAGGTAAAATACACAAAAATTTTTGAGAATTTTTTGAAAAAAATTCATTATATGTTTTTTGAGAAATTAAAAATTAAAATTAAAATTTCATTTTTTAAGAAATAAAATTTTCATAAAATTAGTCATGTTGCATATCAGATTAAGCGGCAACTAACGGACTTTAAAATGTCATTTACCAAATTGTTCTATCTATATTTGGTGCTGAGTTATGGTCCCTTTTATGTTCAACCATCCATGGAAAAACGAGGGTTTTTCCAAAGTTAAGAGTCTCATAAATAAAAAAAAAAAGAGATGAAAATCTAAAAATTGGGACTTTTGATTACCTCCAAGGGTACAATTGATGAGCCAAATTTGAAGGAAATACAAAAATGTGAGGGAAAAAATTTCTCAGATTTTGGATCACTTGACATGGAATGACCCATATACAGTATACACCCATGCAAATGGATAGAGCAAGCTAATTGATCTCCTCTGAAATATTGGATGGGGATATATCGTTCTGGTACAAAATAAATGACAGTATGGGTTTGTGGGACAAAGTGAAATAAAGAAACAAAGTGAAACGGTAAAATATTTCAAGTTTTCAGAGTCTAGTAATATTTTACCTAAGTTCTTTAACATATAGTTGATTACAGTCAAAAAATAAATAGCTCTAAAGATAATCAAAAAAATGCAAGTCATTTTCAAAAATTGATACACATCCTATAATATTCGTGGCTTATCAAAAATATTTCCTGTTAGTATAAAATGATAAAATTCGTGTAATTATCATTTTAAATATTAACTGAGATCTATTGACGTTCACTGCAATAATAATTCAGTTCGTATTGGGCATGTTTTGATTTTAAATATTCAATGTAATTTGTCAAGTGCAGGCGGGCAAAGTTAAATTGTTCATTTTGTGCACTTATTCATTTATTTGTGAAAGCACATACGCATTTCTTCATTTATTATTTCATTTACATTCTTTTACTTATTAATTCACTGGTTTTTTCATTCACTCGTTCATTTTTTCATCCATTTTCTGTTTTATTTACACATTTTTTCTTATATATTAATCAATTCATCTATTCCTATTCATATGTTATTTATTTGTTGATCTTTTCTTTATTAATTCGTTTATTCATGTATTTACACATTTATTTGATGAAAGTTATATTAAATCATAAAATAGAATATGCTTCAAAACGAAAATATTTTATTCTTTATTTTCTCCCATGGTTTTTTTGAGGTGCAAATTTTCCACCTTCTTTTCAAAAATAATACAAAGTGACTGTTGAAAATGAAAAATATTGTTTCTACGATAGCTGTATCACAAAACACATTATTCCTTCTTAATATACAACAACCTTCAAAACAAACGTCCTATTTATTCATTTTGAAACAAGTAAATTATCCTAACTATTTTTACTTTGCTCTACATTCACCAATGTTTCTTCACATATTTCAGTGCCAAATACAGAACTAAAAAAAAGTAGAACTGTTCCCTTTTTGCTCTGAGGCCTTCAATTGCTCTTTTTCTATCATCAAATGACGAGCCTGACTACATTTTATTTTTCATGTCATTGATCTCTTATGATAAATTTTAAATTAAAATAATCTTTAAATTAGTTTTGAAAAATTGAAAAATACGCTTTTTGATGCACTTATAATACATCAACATCTAATGTAGCTTAGCCTTTAGTATTAATAATATTACTTTTGCAAAGAACGTGAATTTTATCTTTTATTCAGAGTTACATGCATACATACATTCAAACAAACAAACAAACAAACCCACATGAGAAACTAATAATCTTTAAATTAGGTTTAAAAAAACTAAAAAAGTACGCTTTTAGATGCACTTACGATACATTAACATGTGATATAGTTTAGCCTTTAGTATCAATAATAGTATAAAACACGTTACTTTTATATTTGTTAAGAACGTGAATTTTATCTTTTATTCAGAGTTACATACATACATACAAACAAACCCACATGTAAAGCTAATAACAGCATATTAAAAGTAGGCAATCTATCCTTTGTTTGATTTTACTTCAGTCCTAGTGTTCATGATCTTCAAAAAAGTATAAATGTTAATGTAAAAGTAAGCCTTATCCTCAATGGGAGAGGAACACATTTCGATTTTTTGGAAATAATTTAAGCAAATAGGAAGCGTTAAAGTTTGAATACCTACCAGTGAAATATTTCTTTTTCATGGTCATAAATTAGGAACATCAAAAGAAATTTGTTTAGAATCTCCTTCCGCGAGCTATTTTAGCTTTCCTTGGAGAACCATATTCCTAATAAATATTCAATATTTCATTTATACTGCAACCTCCGAAACTTATTCAACCGTTTATTATGCAAAAAACTGAGTCCTTCGAAATTTTTGACTTTATTCTAAAATACATTTCAGACTGATTCTCTTGGAATGTTTTTGCTAAAATTCTAAAATTATTCAACTTTTTCGTCATATTCAAAATCTTAAAAGTTAATAAGGTGTGTTTTTTTTTAATTCTTTTTGTCTGAAATTTTGTGACCTTTTACCTGAAAGTAATCAATTACTTGATGTGATTTTTTTCAATGTTTTCTCTATAACAGAAGCATGAAGCATACATTGTAAAATTAGCTCTGAACCACCAAGTGTTAAATATTTCTAATTCAACTGCTGCAATTGTCTAATAAACAAAGACGCATTCTAAAACTAACTTTATCTTTGCAACTTAAATTTGAAAAACGAAACAACATTCAATTACTTAATTGCATTGATAAATGATATGTTGAAATGGATGTTTTGGCTGTTTGTATATTTATAGGTACATATGCACGTGTTGACCAGTCGAAAAACTATTCAACATTCATTCGAGGGTGAGCAAAATAGAAATTTAGACCAAAATTTGAGTCAAACAAATTTTGCAACAGCAATACTTCCTTTACTTGGCAAAAAATAAAAAAAAAGTAATAACGATTGAAGACGCAAGTGGATAAAAGTGGTAAGTGACAATTTTTTTTAATTTCTAGAAAAAGCTTTCAAAAAAATTTTTGTTTATTTTTTAACTAATTTTTCTCAACGGGTGAAAGGGGCATATTCTCAGTTACCAACCATTTCTGTGGTAGTAGACCTATCTTAGTTTTCTAAAAATAACCTAGAGATTTTCGTATTTTCCGTATACATCAATTGTCACATATCACCTTTATTCACTTGCCCCTTCAATTCAATACTCAGTTTTCAACTTCAATCAATTCAATACTCGTTTGACGTTTTTCAACTCGTGCTAGCATTATATTTCACAATTATAGTGTTTATACGCACCAGCCGAAAACATTTCTTAAGATAAATACATGACATCCAGTAGTTTTTGTTTAGTATTTTTAGTTTCATTGAAAATAAAAAAAAAATTAATAATGTTTCGAGATTTATAGGAAAGCTTTTAATCAAATTTGTTTGCTTTAATCTATTTTATTCAACTGGTAAAACTTCTGAGAAAGAACCGAAAGAATGTTTTTGCAATATAAATATTAGATCTTCATTTCTTTGCAGTTAATATAATCCAATGCTTTATGTTCAAAAACATACTCAGTTATTCATCTATCGCACAAAAGCAATTTTTTTTCAATCTTATCCGGAAGTATTGCAAATATACTTCTGCCTATGATTTCGAATTGATTTTGCAATCTCTGCTTTGGCATGTTTCTTTTTTTTAACTGAGAATTTTGATTCAGTTTCTATTTTGTTTATTTTCCTTTCTTTTCTATCTTATAATCGTTTATAAATGTAACTCGATTGAAATATAATCGAATTCCATTACATACATATTACATAAGCAAGAAAATGTATTCGGAAAATATTGTAATGAAAATCCTAAAAATCTTTTGAAAATAGCGGATTCGATGCCAAAATATTGGGCACTAACAAACTGCTCAAGCTGAAATTTACTTGAAAATTATTCAAATAACTTGAGCAGGCGAAATTTTAACTTTTTACTTTCATCAAAAAAGGGTTTTTCATCCGGCCACGGTTTCGTTAGAGCATACCAAAAAAAAAATAGGAAAAGGCAGGGAGTTATACGAAAGTAGAAGAGCCTCGCAAAGGGGGCCGTTGTGAAATTATTTCAAACTGGTAAGATATTACAGCAGGGAGAAACCACCCCTGAGCAAGGGCTGAGGCAGGAACATGCAATTCAACGCCAACTCGGTAATTTCCATCCATGGATTGCAGTTTCGTGTTTATTATGCACTCATAAGCATGGAATAAGAAAGTAACCGAGTTGGAGGCAAAAATCCTCTTACCAGGTGTGTAAGTATGAAACCGGAATTTCCCATAAGTGGCGCTAGATGTCGATGTAGTTACCGACTCATCACGTCAGCGGTGTCTTGTTATTGTATTGATATCCGACAAAGATTTCCAACTCACAATAACACGAGTTTCATTCAGTAGCAGTAGTTTATTAGAGATAAACATGTCGAGTTTTGTGCCAACAAATTACGATTTGCCGACATCACTAGTTTTCTGTTTTCATCTGAAGAAAACCGCAGCCGAATCGCATCGAATGCTTGTGGAGGCGTATGGTGAGTATGCTCTCGGTAAAACACAGAGTTTCGAGTGGTTCAAACGGTTCAGAAGTGGCGATTTTGACGTCAGGAACGAAGAACGTGGAAGACCACCGAAAAAGTTTGCAGACGCTGACCTGCAAGCCTTGTTGGACGAAGACCTGGGGAAACTGTCAATACTGAACGCTACCGACAACAAATTACCAATTTGAATCGAGCTTTGAGTGCAAAAATGACCAAAATACCAACGAAGACAACAGAAGGTGGTTTTGCTGCATGACGACTCACCAGCACACAAAGCAAAACGGGTCCAGGAAACGATAGAGTCGTTCCATTGGGAAATTCTTTTGCATGCGGCTTACTCACCGGACCTTACCCCATCCGATTATTACTTGTTTGCATCGATGGGATAGGCACTTACTGAGCAGCGCTTGACTTCTTACGAAGCTGTACGAAAATGGCTCGATGACTGGTTTGCCTCAAAAGATCAACAGTTCTTATGGCGCGGAATCCACAAATTGCCAGAACGATGGCAAAAATGTATAGATAGCGACGGACAATACTTTGAATAAGGTACTTTGTATCATATCATTACAATAAACGTGTTTTTCCTGTAGAAAAATTCCGGTTTCCTACTTACACACCTGGGCCATTCCATGAAAAGTGAAACCTATTGGTCAAAAATTCATATTGAAGTTATGTTGCTATGTTATACATCATTTTAAAGCTTAAGATGTATATTTTAAGAATCCTGCATTGGTTTTTTGGTGAGAGTTAGAATAATACTTGTTTTCTTAGTTGGAAGTACGATATTCACGAACTTGTAAAAATCAGAAAAAAGAACACATTTTCAAATGCATATTTCTCATCGAAAAATAAAAACAAAAATAACTACTTGTAGCACAATTTTAACTACTAAGACGGTACTATAATAATATGTATTCGTTAATTTCTTTTAAATTGATCTAAATGGTGTAATTGAAGTTTGAAAAAAAGAAGTTTGATGTTACGTCTGTAACAAAAAAGAAGCAAAAGTTGTCATTACGTCCTAAAAAATCAAAATTAAAAAAAACCCTTAATGGTCCTTTTGGCAAATTCTTAGAGTAATTGCCCACCATAGTTAAAAATATTGCAAGTGATTTAGTTTTTAAATTAATGTTGTTACAGACGTAACATTTCGGACATAACAAATGGCTCTATGTTACGTCCGTAGCAAAAGTAAATTTCCAATTAAATAGGTAAAAAGCACAGGATGAGCAATACATGTATATAGCATAATATGGTACGAGTACTAAAGTTTCTGGTATTCTGATTTTGAAATTTTTAATTATGTCGGCATGTAATTGAAATTTATTTCTTAAGATTAATAAAATACACATATGGTATAACTGATTATAATTTATACCTGAACTGGCATTTCTTTGCTACGTCACATGGAAAGTGAGCTGTGAATGGAGTTGGGGGTATGGTCAAGCACCAGGTTTGGCAGAGAGTAAGATCTAGAACAGCATTTGTCAACGACGCTCTTTCCTTTTTTCAGTGTGCAATCTCCATTGCAGAAAAAGTTAAAATTATTTATATGCCCCAGGAAAATGTTTTAAAGATGACGCCAAAATTGGAAGAACGGTGGGCTAACATCGCGAATTTGCCAAAAGCCCGCGAAATGCATTGTTTTTGAACAGAATACGAAAATTCCGTTCGAATTTCGAGAACGTAGGACGAAAAAGGACACATTGTTTCATTCAAAAAAAAAAAAATATCAAAATTGACCAACTGTCACCAAGAAGGTTAAATTTTAGTTTGGTACTAGTATTCTGCTATATCATCCAACATTTTCAAATTTTTAAGTTCTCCTAAGACCAATCACTGGTTCCAGGGAGGAAGTTACTTTTCCCGATTTTTTTATGTAGCAGCCCCATTATGCATTAATTTTAAGAATACAAATAAATAAATTTGTGTGAAAGCCCTTCTAAACTTTTCTTGTGTCAATCTTTCTTGGAAATAATTGTCTTAAGATGCATTAATTTATTGTTACATATTGACATATCGGCATATGCTCTCAACTCCCCCAGACTTACCCAAATTTTCTAAAACTGTTACAGTATAACTTAAAATATTCAAATAATGTGTTAATTAATGCTACTGTATTGTTTTAGCACAAAAATCTTTGTTTATTCCTGCTTTAAAATACTGTTTTCTACTTTCAAATCAGAGATGTTACGTCTGTAACACCACTTTGTTTCGTCCGTAACAAGTTTATGAATTTTTTTCACGAATTCGGCAGTCAAAATCCACACAATCTTTATAGTTTTAGAAAGCTTGAAGTCTCTAGAACACGTATTTAAAAAAAAAAGTTCGAAATTTCCGTATAATTCAGAGGAATATTGTAAGTTGTATGACATAGTCGAGTTTTTGCTGTTTTGTGAATTACGTCTGTAACAGGCAGTTTTTAATTTCTGTATTTTTTTGTAATTAAGCAATCTGCACGCAAATTTAATGTAGCATAAACATCATCAAGTTACACTACAGGAAAAAAAATTGAAGACTTTCATCAGCCCAAACCAGAATTATTTGTGTTCAAAGTCTGCGATTGTTACGTCTGTAACGATGGAATTGCCCACCTGATATAGCGCAAAGAGAGCCAAAAAAAAAACTAGTAGTTAAACCGAGTTGGCGGTGTATTGCACTGGTAAGATATTTTTCACAAGCATAAGTGCTTTAAACAATACCACTAGCTTCAGAAAAAAATTTGTTACAATTTGTGTTTATCATGTCATTGCATTCTTACTTCGTTAGTAGTAAATTTTCTGAGAATAACTTACACTAAATTGTATTGCAATACAATTTGTCTATTTCATAATTATATGATGCATTTTACTTTATTCTGGTCAACCGTCCTTTAGGTTTTTTTAATAAAGATAAAGATAAGAACATTGAAGAATTCTTAGTATTCTGTAAAAAATATTGCTGAAAATGCATCGGCAACTAAAAGTAATTTATTGAATGTTTGAAAGTAAAATGTAAAAATAGGTCATTGTAAGACGTAGTCTGTGTGTGTTGCTTTAAAAGTAATTTTGAAAAAAAAATGGTCCAATTAGAAGATTTTTTCCAGGAAAGAACTGAGCCATAGCTCTTCATTCCCAATGAAAAACGTTTCGTTCAATTTTCAGTAGTTGAGAGAAACTTAACATGAATCTCTTTTGAGGGAGGGGTTTTTATTATTGTGTATATCCACATTTAAAAGTGGATTGGCTTAATCAAAAATATATTATATATATATTTAGTGAAAGAAACGTTTCGGGTATGTTTGTTTTAATTTAAAGGCTGCTTTTCTACTGGTAAAAAAATAAAACATCATCTCTAACGGGAGAACTTAAAACTTTATTCTCTAAACAATAACAGTGCGGAAATAAAACTACTCCTAAAAATCGAAAACATTCCAATGATTTTGAATTTGAATGTATGTTTAGCATTTTGTTCTATCTAGGAATTATAGAAAAATATGTAATGGGTGCTTTTTTTTTTAAAGACTATTTCTCTATTTACTTCTTCTGTCATAATTTTCACACTTTGTTTCCTGTTGCCGAGTTAAATTCAGTCCGGCGAAATGTACGACCCTTCCGCTTTCATATGCGCAGAGCTCTTGAAGTCTTATGAACATAATGAAGCCGAGCCTTTACTGGCCCTGTAGCCAAAGCTCTGTACGCGGTAAGTTCGGGGTTCGATATTATCGTGCGTGAGTAAAATAACTAACGAATTTGTGTAAAATTGATCGGTAGTGGAAAAAAATCAACATGACACACATTACATAAACGAGTACAGTCGTAGCTCGATATAACGACCATTTCCATCCCACAGAAAAAAGTCTTTATACTAGTGGTCGCTATAAGAGGTAGGATATTTTTTTTAAAACAGATTCATTATGCGTGTTCAGAACTGTCATTAAAATTATCTATATTTTAAAGACTTTAACTAAGTATTCATTTTTTGTCAGTGGAAAAAAAATTCATTACTACAAAATACTATAACGAAATATTAAAATTTTAAACTAGAAAATATAGGGAAGAATTATTGCATACTCAAATTCTTTATTTCATGAACAAAAAAAGAAGCTTGGCTTTTTGCAAAGCATAATTTTCCAGTTCAGTTATAGATGATACTTAGTATCCAGAATTTTTTTCCTAGCAAGCAAACATTTTAAATTCCTACTACAATAAAAAAAAAAAAAAAAAAACATTTTTTACACTAGGAGCTATAGTTTCGGCCTTCATCTGAACATGATACATTAAGTTCTTCCCTCCCTCTGTTAAAGTTGTCTTAAATACTGAAGACTCCATGGAACTTTGTACGTAGACAATAATCAAAGTTATTTCTGTTTGGAGAAAAGCCAGAAATATTGTCCACTGAATTGGGTTGCTATATAGGATTTAACGGTACAGAAAGGCCGTTATAACGAAAGCAAATTTACATAAAGTCTATAAGGATAAAGTTGGAGTTTGTCCACCTGGTCGTTATAATGGGATAATCTTTATAAGGTGTGGTCGTTTTTACAAGCGTCGACTGTAATTGAAAGTAATCTTTAAAACTTATGAGGCTTAAAAATTGCTCAAAAACTCGATCACCACTTACAATATTTATAGAATAAGTTGGTAATAAATGGAAGCCATTCTCCTTTTATATGCAATTCCTTTCTGTCAAAACGGTAATGAATGCCTATTTCTTTTACAACAATAGAGGTAAAACAAAAAAATATGTAACAAATGTTTCAAAAGTTCACCTCAAAAAATTTTAAAACGAAATAACTTTGAAATCCATATAAATGAAACAGAGAATATATATGTGTGTGTGTGTATTTTATACAAATCCACAGTTTGCGTCGGATCTGGACGAAATTTGGCAGGGAGATACTTGAGCACCAGGGAATGATCATAGGGTGGTTTTTGAGCGGGAAAAAGTACCGATCCGTTCGAATTTCGAATAAAGGACTTCAAAATGGCTCTATCTAGCAAAATACTTATCGGATCTTCTCGATCTTGGTCTCATTTGAAAGAACACAAAAAATACCTTTTAGGATAGTTTCCTTCCTATGGTTTTCAAAACCACTAATCGATATCTCTACCCTGAAAAAAGGTACGGGCTTTTAAAAGACAGCGGAATTTAATTTTTAATTGAAAATCGACGATCGTCTGCGCGTGAAAAAAATCTCATTAATGATTTCTATCTGTTGCCATTTTGGCCTGAGTGCTGCAAAAATAAAATTCTTAAATTGCTTTTGCCATTAATGCCATTTTTGAAGGGAAAAACACGACTTTCTCCAAAGCAAAGAAAAAGAAAACGCTGCTATTTTGAATACGGGTTGCAATAAAGTTCTAACGATTGTTTTTAGTAAGACTTTTATTTTTTTCTGTTGCCATTGGAAAATGTGGTGTCTTAAGTTCTAATGATGATTTATGTTGGAATTTATTTTCTCAATTATAATTAATAAAACCATATTTTTCGTCATTTCTTTTATTCTAATCAATACTTTTTATTCATTTTTCCTGCCATTTTGAATATCTGTTAATGAGTAAAATTCTAATACGTAATAATTTTTAGCAAACAGTTGTTTTGGCTGCTATCCAAATTCTAAAACAACTTTTTCGCTTAGAATGTTTTTGCTATTTTTACAAGAAAAATGAGCAATACAGAAATAATTGCCTTTAGTAGGGATATTTTTCCTATTTTTTTAATGTTAAAACAACAAATAGATTTAGAATTTTATTGTTAATTTTGGATTAAGAATGAGCAGTTTGGTGCCGTTATTCTCAAGGGAAATTTTACCGTAAATTTTTCATTTATCATTGAGAGAGAGTGTTAAGCATGCGCTACTTGACATCGCTTTCATTTCTGAGGAAGCCCGTGCATCGCCGGGCCACGCAGCTAGTAAAATATAAAAAAAGCTTAATAAACTAAAGATTATTTCTATCAGCTAGATTCGCACTAAAAAGTATGAAATAAAATAAATGTATAGTCTCTTGATGACAACAGTCAAAAATTTCAGTTGATCTAATTATATCTTTATATATTAATTAATTCCAAAGCAGCAAATAAAATTTCATTTAAAAATTTGAGAGACGAAATAGGCGATGAATTTAAAGCTATTCAAAGTGAGCTGTGAGTACCGCCTATTTCTTCTCTCAAATTTTTAATTTAAATTTTTTTGTGCTGCTTTAACATATAAAGATATAATTAAAGCAACTGAAATTTTTGACTGTTCTCATCCAGAAGCTATATATTTATTTTATTTCATACTTTTCAGTGCGAATCAAGCAGATAGAAATAGTCTTTAAAGTTAAAAAGCTTTTTTTCATATTTTATTAAAAGTAATTTCATTGATAGATTTAACACTGTTGCAAGTCATTCACTGATTGAACGGTCTGTCTCATTCTACGTATGAATTCTTGAAATTTAAAGCACATTATATATTTTCAACGTATGAGCAATTATTAGTTCATACTAGGAAAGATAAGTGCTTACAACTGGACTCATTAAATTTGTCTAGGTTCTCTAGCGCCTCGAGTTGCAATGCCCCCTTTGATACCTGTTGGTCGTTGGGTAGACAAAAACTATTTTCTTCTTGAGGAGTGTTCAATTGCATTTTGCACTTGAGTACAATCGAAATGAAACAGCTGTCCCTTCTAAAACAAAAGTCAATTGAAGTGTACTAACACAGTGCTGTGTACATTCGTACAGTATGCAAGACTGGTCATCATCCCCTCCAGAGCAGGGGCGCACGCTGCACCCCCTACTCCCACCAAATAACACGAAGCGCCTCAGCCCCCCCCCCCCCCCGAGCGACAAGAAAAATTCACCAAAGCAGCTGCCCCACCTAAGAATTTTAATTCTGACCAGAGACCCCTCCCCCTCCCAGTTGAGCAGAGCAGCGCTGCAGTATATCAAATGAATATCTGTCGCCTTGATTTCTCAACTATGCGATGAAGCAGATTTGGTAATTTAATATGTTACTACTGCCATCTAGTGAGCTTAGTTGAAGATATTTTACTTTTACAAAAGTAAAAGTGCTGCATATATTTCGGAGCAATTTCGAGGTTATTGTCTTGAATGTTTCAAACAGTAAAATAAATTTTTCGCATGAGTATACATATTTATCTAACAAATTTTCTTTTTTGAACATCACTTTGTAAACAAAACTGCCTTAAAACGTAACTCTTTTTTTTTTTGCAAAACTAAAGAGCTGTTTATATTGGTATAGTATATTAGAACTACATGCTTTTAAAAATAAATATTTTCCTTCTTAAATATTCTTTAAATTCAAAGTATTCATAATTAGTTAACGACAATAGGTGTAATTTTTACCAATTTCCCTTGCTCAATTTATTGCAAAAACAAAATTGTTTTTATTAACTTTTCCTTTTTTGAAATAAAAGTAAGTATATCAAAGTAAGGAAACTCCTATTACCTGCAGTGCATGTTATCATAACTTCGAAAATACAAATGTCATTGGTCCTTGTGATGTAGAATGTTACAACAATTATAATATTATCAAAATAATAAGACATAATTAGCTTTGAAAGAAAATGAGTTTTCTCTCTCCTTAAAAATATTTACCATACTACGTCTCTGAAACTAAGGTATCGATACCACATACTTTTAAGACAAAATATTTTTGAAAAAATCTCCTATCTTAACTAACCTACTACAAAAGTAAAATTAGGTTTATCAAAATTCGCTCTCTGAATAATGACTTTGTCATTTGATTTGTAAACACAAGTGAAACTCCTAAAAACAAAGAGGTATAAGCGCCAAACTTAAAAATGTGTAGAAAAAAACTACAAATGGTAGAAGAAGCTCCTCTCTATTTCAGGACAAGAAAAGGTAGGGAAGAACCATATGAGAAATGGGACAGCTTAATTCATTTTCTGAATTAAAATGCCTAAGTTTATTTCTAGTTTATCCAATACATATGCAGCAAAGAGGGTCTGCTGGAACTGCACACTACACTGTAAAAAATGAATGTTGTTTTGACCGTATAAAACAACTAATTTTATAGCATTAAACTGTAAAAATTGCTAATTTTACAATAATAAATTGTAAAAATGCTACTTTTACAGTACTAAACCGTAAAATTGCTAATTTTACAGTAATAAACTATAAAACTGCTAATTTACTCATTTATTACCGTGCATTTTACAGTTTTAAACTGGAACCTCTGCTGCCAGTATTATACTTTTGACTTTTGCAGTATAATACAGCTAAATTTTACGGCAATAACCTGTAAAATTGTAAACTTTACAGTAAGAAACTAAAATTGCCAGTTTTAGTTTATTAGTGTGTATTTTACAGTTTTAACTTGGAACCTCGGCTGCTAGTATTATACTGTAAAAACAACAGTTCATTTTTTGCAGTGTAGACAAGATAAAATAATTTTTGCATTTTTTCCCATTTCGCCTGTTTCAGCATGATTCAGAAAAGCTTTTCAATGAATGTTTAAAAAATTAGGTTTCAAATTTACATTCGTTTTGCTTAAAACTTTAAAAAGTCCACTTATATCGCTTACACTCTTTTGGTTCTCACTGCCTCAAATAAAAAAAAAGCTGTTGAAATATGTTTCTCCTTTTTGTATAGGAATACTCATGTATATCCCAAAGCCCCATTAAATTTGAGTCTTCGTCAAAGCCGGACATAACTTGTAGGTTTATAGTTAATATGTTAAACGGTCAGAGTTGATTATATTTTGGTTTTCTGAATGAGGAGGTACTCTGCCATTCCGGTATTTACCCGGTCAATGCCATGACATTGATGGTCTTTGTAAAATAACTCTTAGTAGGTTGTGGCGAAACTTATTTCATTTCACAATTCGGCCAAACGGTAAGATCAGATGGCAGCAAAGTCAACATTAACAACACAACATTTGTTGATACAAAAACGGAAAAAAAAACGTAAAGCAAAAACCACATTGGAAAATATAAGAGATTCCTACAAATAAGCAGAAGTTATATAAGGAATTCCTAGCCCAACAGCCATTTGCCTAGTCCAATAGACATTTAAAACAGCTTAAAAGTTTTTCCACGTAGCTAGGCTATCGTTGGCTCTAACACAGATCGACGCAGCTGGTTTAACTATCGAGAGATAGTTCATCAGGGGCCCTACTCTCATTGTATCGTCAATGTAGTCGATACCGAGAATACAGGTTTTTTGTGCCCCATGACGTCACATCTCGTGAGACGCGAATAATCGCTAATCTCAAAGTCACTTCTTAGAATCGCGCCGAGAAGTCTACGACAGGGAAGGAAGACGTGAGTTGCCTTCCTCGGCAGTGAGAAGCTGTTTGTTTATTCCAAGTTTTCTCAACAGGGAGTGTGCCATAATGTTTATAAGTTCTGAAAATAAAGTTTAGTATGTTTTTACATTGAGAGTTAAGAATTTTTCTTTATTACCCGACTACGGCAAAGCCAAAAGGAAGGGTTATGTTTTTAGCAGTCTGGCTATGTTTGTGGTTAAGGATGTTCCACCGTATTTCTTAAACTATTCATTCGATTTTGATGAATGAGGTGCCAATCGATTCGTTTTCGAGTCTCGAATGTCATAGGCTACTTTTTACTAGAATTTAACAAGAGGAAAGATCGATTATTCCTAGACAAGCACCGATTTTTAACGATATTTTCATATCTAAGTGTGTTTTAGTTCAAACAAAAGTCGCAATCAGCAATGAATTTCCAGTTTAAGGCTGACCTAGATTTTAGCATGAAATTATACTTATTTTTGATTTATACTATACCATGAAATTATACTATATTTAGCATGAAATAGGTACCTGGAACTAAAACACACTTGGAAAAGTATCTAAACCCGACTACTTAGGGGGTGAGGGTTTATTTATAAGCGATCTGGACCCACGGAAACTTTTAAGCAACCCTCGTGATTCAGCGTCTTTGATGGAATTGAAAAGGCTGAGAAGTTTTGATACCCAAATAACTTTTCATCCTTTTTTGTTATTAACATTTAATTTTGTAATGTATATTCATTTGCTAATATACAGTGGAGTAAAATAAGTTTTAAAAACCTGTAACCAGACTACAAAAAACTATTATTGCGATAAAGTCAAAATATCGCTAAAAACAAAGTCATGAAGTTAAATGATTTAATTTAACAAATTATTTTTAAATATTAGTATTATTTTTTTTAAGTATTTATATTTTTTTTTTCATGTTCAGTCATTGTCTCAATGTCATTTGATACATTGAGATGAATTCGTATAATGTATTTCGACACTTTACTTCGCTAACGCTTGTATGCTCGTATGTGTTGAAAAGATGTACTAATTGCGATTTAAAATTCTAATATTTTTAAATTCCTGAAACACAACATCTGCCCGAATGCTTTTAATATTTGGCTTTCGAATCTTTTTGCCATCTATTTCGGAGGTGAATTTAAATCAGAAAGTTAAAGCAAAATGCACGCGCGAATGTTGATGTAACGCGAGTGAGATATAGTGTCATTGTCATTTGATTGGTCAATCGTTTTTTCTTCTCGATACGTGGTAGATGGAGAGAAAATTATCGCTTGGGCACAATTTGGGTAGCACAAAATTTGACAAGCGGCTACTTTTTCGACAGTTCTTTCTTGTCGTGAGGGAGTACTAGACGTCACTGGAAGTTCCAGGAAGCTACAGAGTAGGGCCTCTGAAGTCAGTACTACTCCCCCAATTAGAATATGAAACTAATTTGAAGAAAATATTCTCTAGTCACTTGTGCCTACAGCAGGGTTGCCAGAAGTCCCGGATTTCAAGGGACTGTCCCGTATCTTGAAAACCTGTCCCATGTCCCGGGGTACCTTGATACGGGACTGCTAAAGTCCCGTATTTTTGCTAAGAGCACCACTTTATAAAACGAGACATTATTTTTAGGGAAAAAAAGTAACGTAAAATATTTAAGAAAGAGGGATGAGAAAGTCACATAGCAGCAAACGTAAAAGTTGTTTGAATCATAATGTTTATCTATTTTGAAGTATAAGGATAGTACTATCCATGCTCAGTTGGAGCAGAGAAACCTTTGTGACAGTTAATTCAACAAATAAGAATCGCAATCAGTTTTATGACAAAAACACATCACATCTTGGAAAGAATTTTTTCATCACAGCAGCATTTTTTTTAAAGATAAAATTGGTGAACAATAAAATAGAATCATTTTTGCATCATAATATTGAAAGTAATGTAGTTTCTATTCCTGAGGAATTTGAAATTGTGTTTGTTTTTTGCTGACTTCTATTAGTTAGTTTATGCAGTGCGGTTTAATTCTATGTATGCTTAATTGTAAAGTCAACATTTTAATGACACATTAAAACTATTGAAATTGAAAATTAAACTTCAGGATATCAAAATTCGAACAACATTCCTTACAGTATTTTGCACTAATATATTTTATAATTCAAATGGAAAAATATATATATACTTTGTTGAAAATTAAAAAAATCGCCAACTTTAATGAAATACTGTGCATCCATGACTCATGTGCACATTTTAAAAAATCAACTTCTTATAGCGAACACTCTTTATAAAGACCCAGTGGCGTACATAGCGCCCCCGCAGACCCTGCGGCGCGGGGGGGGGGCTATGAGGTATGGGGGCGCACTCTGAGAAAATAACACAAATCTTTTTTTCCCCCGTATTCAATGTCACTTCCAGGTGTTCCGAATGAAATCTGCATCGATACGTCATATATGATGCATAATGTAATGATTTCACCACCCTCTGACTTCTCCTGCATAACATATGCCCACCGTCCACCTCTAATTGAGCTCCTATGATCAAGGGTGCCTGAACTCAATTTTTGGGAGGGGGCGAATTCAATTAAACGAATGAAACTAGAATTTTACCGAATAATAAAATAAGAGTATGCACAGTAGTTGTACAAGGCGGTAAATTGGCGGCCTGGCTTAAGAGTGGCAACTTACTTGCTTAATATGCACTTATGCCTCAATCTGCAGAGAAGAGACGGCATTAGTAGAAGAATTAATTTTATCCTCCTACAAGGAAGTAACTTATTGAAACTGAACTGTATATAATTTGACAGCAAATATTTTTCCTTGTGTTCTTTTTCTAATGTGCTTTATAATTAACAGTAACCTTTAATGAAACTTGGAGTATAATTATTGTAAGATATCCTGGTATTTTCTAGTAAGATTTCAATGTGGCAAGTGTATAGTGTTTATTACCTTTCCTGAATTCTGCTTTTTCATTGCAATTACAATTTTCATTACTTTATATTTTGAAATAAACTTGATTTTAAATATCAGAATATTCTTCAACGAAGTTATATTATAGCTGTTAATTTTTTGCCATAAATCTAAGATAGGGCATACTTATAAATCTTACGGGGGGGGGGCGCACTAACGAATCATGCGGGGGGGGCGCCGAAGTCTATTTACGCTACTGTAAAGACCTTTTTCTGTGGGCTTGAGATGGTCGTTATAGCGAGCACCAACTCTATACTAGGGCTGCAACATCGATGTCGATGTTTTGGAAACATCGATGTTTTTTGCTAAAACATCGATGTTTTCACCATCGATTTTTGAGGGTCGATGTTTTCCCAACATCGATGTTTTGGGTTCGATATTGTTTTCGATGTCGTTGTTTTATAATTCAGCAAAAATAGCTTGATTAAAATGTGCGATATGCAGACGTGTTAAGAAGTTTTCATCCTTAATCAGAAGTTTCAGTATTAATCTCATTAGAAAACATTTTCTATGATTACTATCGATGTTTTGATCTCGATGTTTCTAAAATATTTCTAATTTGCTTTCACCATTTTTTTTTTTAATTTTATTTATTTCATTATTAGTTTTTATGTAAATGTTTTATATTTCAACAGAAAAAAAAATCATCAAGATATGCGGCCAAAAGATTTTTGTTAATCAGCCGTTACACTATCAATCTCGTAAGAAGACGTTTTTGATAGTTACAATGATCACTGTTTCGCGTTCGATGTTTGTTTTTTCTTACGATGTCTGTTTGACACTTCAACAAAAAGCAATAAAAATATTCAATAAAAAAGATTCATTTTTAAGAGTTGCAATATCTATCGTATTGAAATAGTTTTTTTCTTTTAATTACTACCGATGCTTTACGGTCAGCGATTTTTAAACATCTTCGTTGTAGAATTTTTTTTTCGATAACGATGTTTTACATTTCAATAAAAAAAGTTTCTTCAAAATATGCGATAAATGAAAGTTATACAGTTAATCAACAGTTTCAGTGTCTATCTCACTAAAAAGTTTTCTATAATTGACATCGATATCATACGGTTGATGTTTTTCAAGAGACAAAAGACGAATCTAATTGAATGATATAAAGAGGAGCAATGTATTGGGGAGTTACTGTATTACTCCCCATGCTTGGACTCATAAGTAGATCATATTGATGCATGAGAATTCTTTTGCTAAGTGATCGTTACATAATTTATTTGGTTCTCAAAACTTTGAACCGTACTATATTTTGTACATATTGAAAAAATTCTTCTTGTGTTATTCGCGAATCCGCAAATTTCATTCATATTTATTTATTTTTTAAATAAATAGTTTGTTTGGTTCATAAAACTTTGAAGCATACTATATTTTTAACCGACTTCAAAAAAAGAGGAGGTTCTCAATTCAAAGCGTATGGTTTTTTTTTTTTTTTTTTTTTTTTTTTTTTTTTTTTTCGTACATTACATCTGATCTACTGAACCGATTTGGACGATTTTTTTTAATCGATAGGAGATGGTGTAGCTTAGGTACCATGTACTCATATGACGATATTTGTTCACTCGAAAAAAGTTATGATCGAAAAACTAAAATTTCATGTTATTTAAAACAATACATGTATGTGCTATCTTAAATCGTTACTTCAATGAGCGACCCGATGGTCAAGTGGTTAAACGCGTCAGGTTGAAGTTCCTGATGGAATGAGATCGAGTCCAGATCTGCAAGGATATTTTTGAACAGCTGCATGGTTTTTTACTATATTTTGATTATTTTAAGTGCATTTACACTAAAAAGTATGAAATAAAATATTTTCGGGAAAAAACAATTAGAACCGACTTCAGTTAGAAATTGCTCTAAAAAGTAAAAAACAATTTTTTTTTCTTTGAACACCATCGAAACTACTTTTAAACATAAGTTTTGAAGTCGGCGCAAAAACAATGTACATAATCATACGCAACTACAATTCAACTATAAATATAAATTTTAATGGATACATTTCATTGATTACCACACATTCGTGTAATAATGCAAATATTCTGCTTTTAATTTTCAATGGTTTCTCTGAAAAATGTTGGCAAAATATGGTTAAATATCATTTTACCTATCGTTTTTGCGCCGACTTCAAAACTAATGTTTAAAAGTAGTTTGGATGGTGTTCAAAGAAAAAAATTATTTTTACTTTTTAGAGCAATTTCCAACTGAAGTCGGTTCTACTTTTTTTTACCGAAAATATTTTTTGCAATATAAACCTAATCATGGTAATTTGTTTCACAAAGCAGATCCCCCATTTTGGAGCCCTTTTTTTCAGGGATCCTAAATCCTCAGGATTTGGACCTTGGCAGCTGAAAATTTGCATTTGTTACTTTCAAAGATCTGTTTTCACCTCTATAAAATTTCATCCAAATCGGAGGTGGCCCGGAGTCGGAGTCGGAGTCGACATGTTTTGCTACGACTCTGACTCCGACTCCTTTGGTCCAAAATCCGTCCGACTCCGACTCTTCGACTCCGCAACCCTGGTTGCCAGCGGCTATTTTAAGGACATCAACAAGCCAGGCCATCAAATTGTGCCAAGCATTCACAATTGCTAAAAAGAGGCGGGGGGGTGAACTAAGTAGCATGAGAGGTATGTAAGAGCAATGCTACGTTAAAGGCAAATTTTGAAAAAGCAGGATTTTTTTTTTTTTTATGTTTGAGTTTTAAATTTGTTGTGATTTGTGATGTAAAATTTTTGTGTTATCTTTCTCACACTGACAAATTTTAATTCCCATCGCGAAAAAATAAAAGCTCCCTGAAAGAGGAATTGCGACTCATTCAGTGTTTCAAAAAATAGCTTATTAAACAAGGGAAATTTTCTTAATGAATAATTTACGCTTGCTAATTTTGTTCACTGAAAATCACATTTAGTTATACTTGTTTTTTAGGTTTGTTAAACATCGCAAAAAAAATAGAATTCTCATATTTTTATTTCATAAGCCACGTTTAAGCTATTAAATACAATTGCTCTGCTCTTTCTTCAAGTCCAGAATGTTTTCAGGTGAAATGTCCCTAAAAATACTAATATCTCAGGCTACGGTTTTCGTCTTCTCATTTTAGAGAAATTGCTTTTGTTGAGATTACTTGACGGGATGATTTTTAGAGAAATTGCAGAAAATAAAGTAACAAAGAAAGAAAGAAAAACATTTGCAACTGAGTTGAAAATGCACAATGAAAGTAAACAGAAAAACTATGAAAATATTTTGTTTGAAAATCTTAAAAGCTTGAAGAGAATTCGTAGTCTTATACGGAACACTTCCAGGATCAAAATAAAGAAAATAGAAGTAGTTTTCTTATTTCTTTCTTTTTAGAAATCATTCTTAAAGTTTATTTGCTTATTTTTCGTATAACTAATGCTTTTTACTCGAAAAAACTTCTAAGCTTTAAAATGTGTTCTAAAGTATTCCCCATTTATGCAAGAAATAATTATCTGAAAGCTGCATTGAATAAATTTTTAATGCTCCGCTTGAAAAGAAAAGTCTTTCTTAAAACTGGAAAAATGTTAAGGTGAAGGAAAGGAAAACAAGGAAATAAAGGCTTTATAAATATTCTTGCAAGTTTTGTTTCGTGCAATCAAGACTTCAGTAAATTAATGGATGATATTTTTCTTTTAAGTTTTCGGAAACCTTAAAATTTGTAAGAAACTACAATTAAAAGAATTGATGACTTCGTCAGTGATAATGTTAACCAGAACCTAGTTTAAGTTGTAGTTTCTAAAAATGATTTTCTTTTAGCTGAATCTAATAATCTTCAAAAGCAAAAAAACTTGAATAAAAGTAGGGTAAATTGAATATTCTACAATTATATTATAATGTTATCAACAGTTTAAAAAAGACAAAGAGATAAAAAGCAAGCAAACAAGAATAACATACAAGTAAGCAATTGGCGAAAAACATACTCCAGGACCATAAAGCTAAAGCAAATATGTAAATTTAACCAGACAGTTGTTAGAATTCTTTAGTTTCCTTTTTCATTGAGTAATCGTTATTTTGATGATTTGAGCAAAAACATATTTATGAACTTTTACTTTATTGCGCTATTTAGCCATTTATTTATACAGTATGTATTCGGGCCGGATTTAGCGAAATCCGCTTTTATGGGATACGGATCAAGAAGGTTTACGGTATATAAAAGGAGGAACCTTGTTTGGTTTTGCTGAAATTTTAATGGTGCTTTTTTTAACTGATTTTGGAAGACACGTCTCCCCCCCCCTCCTTAAATGATCTATAGAATTTTCTTAAGTTTGTTCCGCATTTTTCTCGAATTGGTAATCTCAGTATATTGATCGTCAGTTCAAGCAATCCTTCTGTTCTGTTACAACGCATCCCACAACGAGAATACTAAGGGGCACATCCACATTTTAATAGTCTATGGAAATTTAAGGCTAATCCAATGCAGAAAGTGCCACTTTCATTCTCGGTGTTCGATGTGATCTGGTAGTAGTTTTTATTATTATTATTATTATTATTTTGTACATTTTATGAATGACTTTCAATGCAACCTGTCAGGAATGGCTTAACTGGAAAGCGGAATTTGAAAATGTTATGTTGAGATATAGTGTGTTGAAAAAATAAATTGAAGAAGCTTTTTTTTTTTTTTTTTTAATTTACGTACTGAGCCAAAATATTCTATTAAATTTCGTAAGTCACTAATATTCAAGAAAATGTAAGTATTTCTTCCAAAAATACCTTTTTCCTTCACAATGTTTTTTTCTCATAACACGCAGTCTTCAGTTAACTTACTGAAAACTTGACAACATTCAAGAGAAATATTACAGAATATAGAATTTAGAACCAAAATATTGAAACTCAGATGTGATATGAAACTTTAAACCATTCAAATTTAAAAATTTTCACTGAGCATGAGCCAAAAACAACTATTACTAAACTTCATAATAAGCAAAAAATCGTTAAAATTGGAATGGGGGAAATATATGAGATGCTTATAATTTTATATAAGTTGAAATACAATATTGCTAGATTAATTTGTTATGTTTGCGTCATTACATCAGCTCATTAAAAAATAATTAGACAGCATTTTTATCACTATCCGCTGCATCATTAAATTCAAAAGGGCTTGTTCTAATTTCTTGTGAGCCAAATAATAACTAAGGTCCTATTAGGCAGTTTTCAATGTACTTTTAATTGAAAAACGTTTTTTCAGTTGCTCATTCGCCTTAATATTATTAATCATTATGGATTATCTGAAACCAGACATCATTTTTGCATTAGTTAAATTTTTGATAATAAGATAATTTTTAGAAAATTAAAATACTAATTTGTATGCTTTTAAACTACTGTAATAATGGCAATTTAATTTCATCCCGAGCATTTCTCGTATGAGAAAATAATTTTATTTTCTCTCCAGGTAAAGTTACTCACTCCTTAAAAGTTGTAATCTTTGCATAAACCGCGTTTTGTTACAATGATTGGAGGATAACTACTAGAAGCCATGAAAAACACAAACAAAAGCTAGAGCACTAAGGTTTGCTAATACATACTTCGTGCTATGATATTTAGCTCAGCGTTTTACGAGCTTGCGTTCTGTCTGTATTAAGTTTGAAATGGGATTGCAGGACATCTTTGGAAATGTGAAGGAAGGGATACGCCCAGGAATGTTCCATTAGTAATTTTTCGAAATTGAAGTTCCAAAAACACAATTTTAAACCGTCTTCGATTATGTTAGGAGATAGGGAAATACAAGCTTGGGAGGTTCTTCTCCGGAAATTTTTGAAACTAAAATCCTAAAAACTAGCTCCTAACATCCCAGACTAAATCCTAAAATCCTAAACTACTGTAAAATATGGTGATCCTACATTTAAACCGGTAAGTTTTCAAAACTGGAGTTCCAAACAATAATTGTAATTTCGGATGCTTTTTGATGATCGGAGGTTCAAGGGGTCTTCTCCCTGAAATTTTAGTCAAAATCGTGATTGGTGGTCATCTTTGGCAGCGTTGAGGGAAGAAATAGGTTGCAGGAATTCTCACCTAGTCACTCTTCGATACTTAAGCTATAAAGAGCAAATTTAAATTATCTTCAATTATAGTAGAGGTTCTGGCGAATCTCCCCAAAAATTTTTTGGAATTGAAGTCCTAAAAACGCATTTGTAGGTCATCTTTTGTGACGTTAGGCGAAGACATGAGACTTACAACTCTTGTGTAGAAAATGCTTCGATATTTCAGTTCCAAAAAGACAAATTTTAGGCATTTTTGAGAGAAAAGAGAGGAAAGGTGGTCTGCTCCCGGAAATTTTTGAAATTTCAAATTTTTTAGAGGATGGGAATCAATCCCCCTTCCTCCATGTAGATCGGCACCTGGGGGTGGGGGGTGGAGGAGGAGGTTCAATTTCCTCCAAACACACGAACTCTTCCTTTTGGTATCATTATTTCGAATTGATAGCCTGCTTTACTTAATCATAGAAAACCATTTCCAATTTCAATTTGTGTAATATAGTTGCCCATTGCTATTTTATTCTGTGAATCTATCCTGCTCCCCGTCCCAACCTTAACCCCCTTTTGGTATCATTATTTCAAAATGATAGCCTGCTTTACTTAATCATAGAAAACCATTTCCAATTTCAATTTGTGTAATATAGTTGCCCATTGCTATTTTATTCTGTGAATCTATCCTGCTCCCCGTCTCACCCTTAACACCCTCCTCCTAAAGAAAAACAAGATTTCGAAAACTTTTCAAAATGCAATACATTTTCGTAATATTATATAATAGAAACTAAAAAAGACAGAAAATGATAACAAACTTCAGATAATCAACCAAGTTTTTAAGATAAAAGGAAGTTTTTAAGGTTTAAGTTCACGTTCGAACCTTGAAGGAGTGTGGAGGTTAATCCTCCCCCTTTTTGCGTACGTCACTGCACATGAATTCTTTTATGTAGAATCCAGAAACATCCAATCAACCTTCAACCATCGCACAAAATATCTTATTACAGCACAAAAGGTTTTTTTTTTTTAATCAATCAACCCTACTCTCCCCCCCCCCCCTTTAAGAAATTTACAGCAAATTAAGAACAATGAATTAAAAAAATCGGAAAATTCTTATAGAACGTGTTTGTTGTTCCGGAAATTTTAAACCTTGATATTTCAAATGATAAAGTACATGTGAAAGCCTTTCAAATTTCATATCTAATACCCCTTCAAAAGTTTCTCTGTTTATGAGTCTTTCCAAGAGATCAGCATCTTCAGTTCCTCTCAAAAATCTTTTTTATTTACTTCCAATATTTTTGAACTTACCTTCCTTAGCAGATTGATTTCGAAATTCAAGAGGAGCAAATATTTGAAGACTGGATACAAGAAATCAATCCGAAAGCTATTACGCTCTTTAGGCACTCTCTTGTAGTATGATTTTATGTGGAATCCTTCAAGAAAAAAACATGGAAGTAGGAAGGGAAATGTTCTGGTTTTATTTCGAGGAATTCTTTTCCAAAGCAAGTTTTCTATTTATGAAGTATTTTATCAAAGATTCATATGGAAGTTACTTTTAAAAATGAAAAAAAAAATTGAACTTAAAAGTTTTATGCTACAGAAATTCGTGATTTTATGATTCCACATTCGAAAATCGACTATTTGGTCTTAATAAGTATAATTAAGCAACCTTAGACTTGGTTATTCAAA